>JAAAKG020203146.1:0-48820 GCA_010014905.2 Druon quercuslanigerum
TTTTTGATAAACATTTCATATTTTTGTAAGATATTGGGGGGGGGGGGTCGAAACAATTTTATTACGACTTGTTTCATGGGGGAGGAGAGGGGTAAAAATTGGCAATTAATATGTTACTTAATTTATAGATGGCAGTTTTTTGTATTTTTAATTTTCAACTCATTAAGTTTTGAAGAGCATTAATTTCAATTCGAATACCTTAAATTGGACCCATTTAAGATATTTTGAGTTGACACAATTTCTATTTAGAAAATTAAAAAATGAAAACTCTTTTATATCCTTTCAATTATATTTTCCAATAAGAAATATAATTTTGCATATTTATTTCATCTTCAGGGTAAAAATTTCTATTAATTATTTCTTATTGTCAATCATTTGAGAGTACCTTTGTCGATTCTAAGCGCATCTGAAAAGGTGGACTTGAAAAATAGGATGAAACACTTGTTAACCCCAGAAAAAATTGAAAAGCTGTATGCCCTTTCATTTTGGCAAGATACAAAGACTTAAAAGGTATATCTTTACAATAACTGGTTATTTCTACATTACGGGTATCGCCGAGAAAGAACCCTCCGCAGATTCTCGAAACCTGTCTCGTCGAACGCTGCACTGGACCACTAACAATATTTTCTCACGCTACTGACCACTGGCTATCTCGCGAGATAAAGGAAGATATTCTTCCCCTTCACGAGAACCACAGGGGTGAAAATGGTACAGCTAGTCGCCGTCGCTCTATCATTGAACTGTACAATTTTACATTTTCAATGATAAATTTTGCTCTTTTAAATAATTAAAGTTCATTCAAAATTGAAACTATTTTATTTTTATTACGCATTTTAGGGGGGTTATACTGATTTTTCTTTTAAATTTGAAGAACAATAAGAACCGAAAGTTTTGAATAATCCGAAATAATTATTTGAAGCTTTTTAAGGATGTTGAAAGGTTTCAAAATAATAATAAAAATTGTGTAAGATTCATGGAAAGTTTTTGAATGATTTTTTCTTTAAACAATTAACTTCAAGGTAGATTTTTTTGCAGATTTTGAACTAAAAAATTTAAAACTTTTCAGGAATTTTGAAAGATTTCAAGTCGATGAAAAATTCTTGTCAAGATTTGAAGAAAAAAATCATATGATCTTTATTTTTTTATTTATCTGAAGATATCATTTAAAAAGATTATAAAACACTTTTAAAAATTTCCAAGTTTGGTGGGAAAAAGCTTTAATATTTTGAGGCAATTTTTTCAATTTTGCACCGTTTTTTAAAATTTTTAAGAAAAATGGGAATATTTTTTTTTAATTTAGAGGCTCAGAAGCAATTCCATAAAGAATGAAAAATCAAATAAAAAATTATGTTAAAAACAAGATTTAGATAGATTTAGATGTAAAAAGTGGACTAAATATGCAACGATCTACACTTTTATGTTTTCAACGATAAATCTTGCACCCTAAAACAATTTAAAATTATTCATTTACACTCTTTTATTTTTGTTGTGCATTTGGGAGGGGTTATTTTTGTGAAAACCCCATAAATTAAGAAATATCGCATCCTAATTTAAATATCTGCATTTTATATCAAGTAGAAAACTTAAAAAATAAATAATGAATTCATTCCTTTAGTTTTAACGACGGAAAATTTCATAAATTTCAAATCAGTTTTTTTTAATTTCAAAAATTATCAATTGTTTCGGCTTTCTAGTATATATAGTAATTAAAAAAATTTATTTTTGTAATTTAACTGGAAAAGGCGCAGGAAAATTAATTATTATTGTCAATATCGACAATAAGTTTACAACTGTTGTCGTTATCAACATGTGGACATTTGTATACTGAGTGAATTATATTTCGATTTCTCAAAAAAGCGTCACAATATAGACAAAAGCGTATCATTAAGAACATTTTTCGTAATAAAAATACTAAATAGAAGAAAATTGAAATTTTTTGCACATATTGATATCAAACTTTAGCATTTACGCTACAAGAAACAATTAGACATTTGTATTATTTTAAAACTCAATCTTGATAAATATAATAATTCGAAAAGCACCCATTTCCATAATTTTATTGAAAAATGTATAAGAAAGTAAATTATTGTCAATAGGACATTTTTTAATGTTAAAATAAAAATATAATACAGAAATAATAAATAAAAATATAATACAAAAATAATAAATAAAAATGGGTAATACTAAGCAAAATAATAATTTAATATCTTGTATTTGATAAGTTCGTATTTTCACCAAGAAGAATTAATTAAATAATAAATAATTCAGAAACATTTAATTATTTCTTCTTTATTCGTAATGTGTCCCCTAAGGGTTTACATGACTTCCATTCCTGACAATATTTTCGCTTACATATTAAACATACAAAAAAATCTCAACCTTAATATTTACAAGTATTTACAACTATGTACATAAGGTCATATATCTAGTTCCTCATCTCTATTTCCTGTGATAGCGCTGTTTAGGACTTTTTAGCAGATGACTGAACGAGTGAGCGGTCGATAGCGAGAGTGCAAGTGCAAGCGAGAGAGAGGGAATGAGAACGCATCTTAGTCTACTTATGCTATTACATATCCATTACTTACAATCTTTACGCTTCTAATCTAGGCGACTTCTGTTTCCTTATTCTTTCACTTTTTTTGTCCTCCAGTTTGCCATTTTTTCACATGCATTTTTTCATTCACTATCATTTGCTTTCATCTATTCTTCTCCTAATCCATCCTCCCCTAGAATCTTAACCACATTCTCTTGCCAGCTTTGTTTATCTTTCATTCCTCTCCTACATCCTTCCTATACGTTCTCCCATGTTTCCTCCTCCCATTCACATATTCTACACTTTCTGTAAACTTTCTGTAAACCTTCCTTTTTATCATCTTATACCATTTATTGTATTTTGATTCCTCAATCATCCCCCATCTTTCTATTAATTGCCTTTCCCTGTTCTTTGTTCCAATTCTTCTTAGTTTACTGCAGTCCCGTCTTCTATATCTCTAACATTTAAGAACTCCTTCCTTTCTTCTTGCCATCTCGTTAATTCTATCGCCGTCCCTCTCCTCTCTTCTACCTCTATCAAACAATTCCTCGCTAACTCCCCTCCCTTTCCCTCCCTAAGCCTCGTCTCAAATTTCCATGCCATTTTCCCGCTCTTTTACTTAATTGAACCCATTGCAATCCAAAAAATATATTTTCTATTCTACCATTTCATCCCATCTATTTCTATTCCCCTCTTTACTAACTTCATTTTTTTTGTGCCCTCTATTCCTCTTTTTACTTCTCCTATCATTTTTTCCATCTCCTCCTCTACATTTCCCTCTCCCATTTTGATATTTCTTACCTTTTCTCTGAACTGTTCTTTTCCTTGTCTTGAACAATCCCCTTTTCCTACACTCTATACCCTTGCCCTCTTTTTATGCCTATTACTATTACTTTTTTGTCCCTCTAATGTCACGATTAAGGGAAAGTGATCCGAATCAATATAATCACCTACCTCTAATTTCTTGACCTCCTCTCTTACCTCGTCATCCACTATCACATAATCAATTACCGTTCCCCTTTCCCCTTATGACTTATTTCCCTTATTCTCCTTCCTCGTCTCCCTCTATATTTCTGTTTAAGATAAACCATACCAACTCCTCCAAGCTCTTTAACAACTTCTTTTCCTCTCCATTCAGTACCTCATCTTTTTCTTTTCTTCATCCCTCTTCTCCCCATTCTCTTCCTCCTCTATCTCCTGTTCTCGCATTGAAGTCCGACCTATTATAAGTTTAATCTCTTCTTTATTTTCTTCCATCATTGCTTTTAACTCCTCTGGTTTCTGCTGCATATCTCCGTTTACATAAACCCCCACTATGTTCCACTTCTCTCCTCCCATCTTTACCCCTTCTACTATTAATCCTTCTTTTTCTACTTTTCTCTCTTTTTTATCTTTACCTGTTATACTTTCATTTCTCACTCCCATCACCATTCTTTCCATTGCTGAAAAAATTTGAATCTGAACATTTGTACATTATAAAAATCAAAAACAATTTTTTTTATCTAAAACATAACATTTTTTTTAACAACTGTTTTAATACAAAATCGAATTCTTCGTCTATTTTTCTATGTACTCGTTTCCTTTTTTAAAGATTTTTAACTGGTTCTTCTGTACCTATTGAAATATTTTTTTATTTAATTTTCTTTTCAAATTGTTAAAATTATGCAACTTTACAACTTTTTAACACTTGTAACACTTATAATACTTATAATACTAACGTATTTCCGGTGGAAAAAGGATAACTTTTTGCATCCTTTATTGTTTATATTTTCAAATGAGAGCATAAAAGTGGTATTTTCAAAAAATATTTATTTTTCGGTAATATTTATTTTTGTTCTGGAATTAATTTTTAATAGAATTTTTTTGAAAATAAAAATTAGATTTTTATGTTTCTTCCCGGACTAATTTACCGGACCTGTCAGTAAGGCACTGTGAATTTTTTTTATTTTAAATATGCATTATAATGAAATTTTTGCCAATTGAGGAGTCCCGTGCGTCAGTCCGAGACGAAACGTAAAAAAATTCATTTTTATTTTTAAACAAATTTTCAGAGAATTGATTGCACAACAAAAATAAATATTTCTGAACCTAATGCGAATTGCAAAATCTTCTCTACAATTATTAATTCACTTATTTTCTCGTTGGAGAAATTTAAAGTGAAACTTCCTCAACCTGTAGGATATGTAGAGAGGGCAGAGAACCTGTCTCGCCAGATTTTTGTCTCGCTGTGCTGGACCATTTCTAGTTCTCACGCTCCCTTGTATCATCTCTACTCTCGAGAGAGAACAGCAAAGAGGGGTCGTAAAGAGGGCAAAGTGAGGTCGTGGGGAGCATTTCAAGATGAAAATTTTATTTTAATCGTACGACTCCTGAGAACCGGAAACTGGTCCCTGATACTAGTCGTCAAAATCTAGGTCTTTTGGTCAGTATCCGGGATGCTGCGGTCGACAAAGCATTCCTTAAACTCGGCGTAAATTTAGACAGTCTCTTAACCATTCTCACGTTAACAAAGAAATTTTCACGTATCCTCAAAGTTTATTAACGCTTTATAATTAAATAAATTAAAGACAAAGAAAAGTGTTTAGTATTTTTTAAAACATATCGAGGCTAATCGCTAATGCACGCTAGATAGTAGATTTTTACGATTTTTAAAGAAAGAAGATTTTTAAGTATTTTCAAAAGTTTGAAGATAATAAGCCTTTTTTTCTCAAAGATTCCTAGAAAAGTTACAAATTATTTTTTATTATAGAAAAGTTAAGAAGATTTCGAAAAATTTAAATTGGTTTTCTAGAGATTTAAATAGAACGTATCAAATTTTAAAGCAACACTTTTCAATTTTGTAAAAAATGTAAAATTTTGCAAAAAAATCTACAAAAATTGTTTGAAAAATTAATTTTAAGAAAAATGAAAAATATTTGAAAATTATCGAGAAAACACTTTTGAAGAATTTCGAAATAAAGTTTAAACTATTTTTTAGGATTCTTGAAGATTTTGAAATAAGGCTACAAAAAATTTGCAATATTCTAGGAAAATTCAACAATTTTTGAAAAAAATCATTTTAATAGAATTTTGTAACTTTTAAAGTAATTTCAAATTCAAAAAGATTTAAAAACTCTTTTAAATTTTACATTTTTGAAGGTTTTGACAATTTTCAATGATTTTTTTTATTTAAAACAGTTAATTTTAAGAGTATATTTATAACTATTTCATAACATATCAAATGATTTGAAAAATTGTCAAAAAAGAATCTGGAAGATTTTATTGCAATTTTTTTTTAATTTTCGTCGATCTTTATAGAGTTCGAACAAGAAAATTTAAAACAATTTTAACATTGACAAAGGTTTTTAAAATCGTTGAAAATGAATGTGCAAGATTTTAAGGAACTTTTTTAAAATTTGCAGCAGTTTAAAAAACTTTTAGAGAAAACTGGGAATCATTTTAAAGGATATTTTGAAGTTCAGAAACAAATATTTAGAAATAATCTTTTAAAACTTTTTAAGAATTTTGAAGTTTTTCAAAATAATACACACATTTTCTTAAAATTCCTGGGAAAAATGTTAATAATTTTGTTTTTCGTAAAATTAACTTTCAACGAATGTTCAGAAGATTTAAAAACTTATAAAAAAATTTAGTAGTTTATAATATTGCCGATTTTGAAAATTTCTGAATCTGAACAATTCAAAAATAGCATAAAAAATGAATGAATAATAAAATAAAAAAGGTGTTCAGGAAATAAAAGTGCTTGACTTGATATATTATTTAACAAGTTTTTGAATGTATAGATTCGGGAATTTCTCTGTGTTGGCAATTTTATAATGTCCAAAACCAATCTAGAAGATTTTTAAACAATTTTTTTAATATTTAAAAAATATTCCAAATTTTTGGAATAGTTCGAGTCAGTTCAAAAGAAATTTTTGAATTTGCGAAAAAATTCAAATAACCTAATAAAGAGGAAATCATTTAACTGGTTATTTAATATTATGGAATTCTTGGACCTATAAGCGTGTATTCATGCTGTTTGATTTGATTTAAATGATTTAAATGTAACATAATTTTTAGTTAGGATTTTAAATGATTTTAATTATATAAATTTTAATGTGATATAATTGTTTTGTCAACCAAAGGTCAATAATCACATTCCTCAAGTCCTAAAAATGTTAAAATCATATGTAAGTAATTTTTTTCTAAATGTCTCAATTATAAATATCTTTTAAAGTGACTCGAATTTTTCGTAAAATTTGGGTCAAATCCTGTGAAATAAAAAAATGTCTTCAAAATTTTATTGGTTCTTCTTCGATTTTTGCAAAGAACTTAGGAAAATTATAATTATATACCTGTGAAAACAAACTAATAATACTGCTATAATCCTTGCTCTTATATCTCAAAATCTAATTTAGGCTCGAATTTAGGTGCACAGAAACTTCAAACAAATAAATATTTTGTCGCAATGTTTATTTTGTAATAAACATTATTTTCCCCCTCAAACCGAAAAACCTCGAAAGATAATAAAATTATAATAGTGCCAGAAATGTGAAAGTTTAAGTGGTCGATGCTAGATACAATTAATCAGTCTTTAATGATAACAAAAATGGTTGCAGTGATTCGTCCCGATTGACGGTAAATCAAACATCGTCAAGTTAGAAGGTATTTGCTATCTAATTTGAAAATATCGTAAATACGGTTAATTGGAGAACAGATCTAAGTATATTGACTAGGTAAATAATAGTGGCAGTAATCGTTTCCTTTGCAGATGAAAATAGCAGCCACCGCGATGAAATTCAATATAATATACGCCCGAAGGTAGCGCCGGGCTTCTAGCAATATCATATTACGGCGCGCTCTGCGTTCGACGTTCGTCGTGGTCCAGTTTGAGGTTAGAATTATTGATCTAATATTCGAGGAAGCTAAGCCGGGTGTCTACGTCGAGCATGGACGTATCTTATACTTGAACCACCCAGTTCCGCCCGGCGCGGGCGTCCTCACCCCCAAAGCTTCATCCTGCCGAGCTCAAAGCCAAGCGTATATACCCCGAAAGGAGCTCGATAATTAATCGCATCCCGAGCGAAACACCCCCAACACTACCGCACCTCACCGTCTGCCTGTCACGTCCTATTCGAACTTTGCTTTCCTTCATGTGCGAAAAACTTTTGTAATTTATGATCTGGTGCAAACGGAAAACAACTCTCGAATTTCGGATTTAGTGGCAATAGTCAAGCGGACATGTACTTTCTTACTTCAGAACAAGATTTAAAACCCCCAGTGAAACAGAAGTCCATATACAGGACCTCCTCACTGCTAAAGTATCATGTATGTCCTTTAGCATGAGGACACATACCGCCAGCCGACTCCACTTCACTGGATATGGGATAGTCAAAACTTGTCTTTACCAAGGTGGGCTTAGAATCACTGTATGAATTTAATTACAGCCTGTAATAACCCGCGGCTGCATCCGACTTTATCAAATGTACTCGCATTCGCCTGGAGGTTTGGCCAGGGGAGATGAACAATGTAGAAAACCATCTCCTGTTTAACCTCCCGTTCAATATTTATTAGTCTTGTTTTAAATTTAAAAAATGGCGGAACTTGAGCCCTCCTTCAAAATTACGGCAGTACGTTACGCTGATTTTCAGTTTTTTCTTAAATTAAGTCAGTTTCTAGATTTAATCACAAAAACAGTCTTAAAACAGTCTTCGATTGAAAATGTAATATTACATTCTTGTTCTAGTCAACTAAAGAATGGCGTACAAATAAAGGCAAAGTGCACGTTTATATTCGAAACAAGATAATAAATGAATTTTTATTGGCTTTATTTTAAACTGTCAATTTTTAAAGAATTTAGATTTTAAAAATTAATATGAACAAAAATGTGTAATATCTTAATTTATCGGTTAGTGGTAAAAAAATAATTTTTCGTAACATTTTCAAAGATTTAAAGAATTGCAGGAAAACTTAAGTCAGGTTAAAAGATATTTCGAAGTTTGGAAAAGATTCAAAACTAATTTTAAACTTTTTAAGACTTCGGTTTAAAATGTTCAAGTTTTATAAGGATTTTGAAAGGTTTTACGATTATAAAACGATTTTTTGAAGATTCTCAGGAAATTTTTTCATGATTTTTAATTTTTTTAATTAATTTTCCTTAAGAATATATTTTTTTAAATATTGCATTTGCAAAGATTTCTAAAATTTTCGAAAAAGACTCTGGAAGAATAATGCAATTTTTTTAATTACGTCAAATTTTTAAAAATGTTAGCCAAAAGTAAAGTCATTTTTAAAGACATTTAGAAGTTAAAAAAAAAAATTTGAAATTAATTTTTATGATTGACAATATTTCACGAAATTTTTTTAAAAAATTAGACTTTTAAAGTCTTGCGAATGAATTTTTTTAATGTTTCTAAGGATTTTGAAAAGTTTCAAGAGATTAAGAAGATTTTCATGTGACACTTAAGAAAGTTAAAAAAGATTTCATACATGTCTAAAAGATTTATAAAAATATTAAACCTTTTAAATTGCTAAAGTATTTTCAAAATGTTAGTTCAAAATTCGAATTACTTTAAATTATATTAATTATGCTTGTTGGTTAAATACAAGTGGTGAATACTTAAATAAAGATTGATGTATTAACTGTGCGCTCCGCTTGATTTCAGTTTCCTTTACAATTAAATCGGTTTATTCTTTTAATCATGAAAACCGCCACTATTACTTTCTTGTTCTCCTTTGCTTAATAATCGCGAATAAGAATATATAAAATTATAAAAATTATTATCATTATAATTATTTAACAAAATTATGATCCATTCGAAATGAAAAATGACTCCGGATATTTTGATTTGACGATGACAATAGTATAGTTGACATATACCTTTTCACCGCAGAATATGATTAGAAAGGAATTTTTATTAGACAATGAAAAAAATAATTTAAAATTCGTAAAATAAGGGACACTGTATAAAATAAGCAACCATCAAGAAAGGTGAGGTACGGCATCACAAAGATAACTCTTTAAACTTAATTTTTCGGTAGAAAGAAAAGCCTTTCCCAAAAATATGGTTTTAAAATGTTTTCCAAAATGTTAAAATTCGTTACAAAAGGTAAATATGTTAACAATATTCAACTTTTTTAAACCATAAATTTAATGTTAGACCAATAAATTGTGAAATGCAAACATGAGCGGAAGCGAAACGTGAGTTCCCGGGTACCAGATAAATTATATTGATCAAATTATTAACATAAAAATTTTCGTTTATTATTTTACAAATTGCTAAATTATCATGTTTATTTAGAATCTTCACTCTATACTATATATATACACCTACAATACAAACTTTTTAATAATTTTTATTTCTACAATTTTTTTAAAGTAACTGAAATTTCTGTGAAATTTTAAAACAGATTTAAGCCCTTAAATAGAAATGTAAATTTAAAGATAAATCATTTTAAGAAATGTTTTCTTTACGAATCGAATCTTAAACCTAAGTTTTGTTACCATGAAATAAGAATAAGACTTTCACAAAATATTGCACATGGAACTCAAAGAAACAATAACTCTGCTACGTACAAACTAAAAAGATTTTCTAGAAATGAAATTAAAAGTATGTTAAAGTGCATTTTAGTTCAAATTCTGAGTGCCCGGAACTTGAGTGCAAAACTTCCAATAGAAAAAAATCTTAGAAAAAAATAAAAAAGAGGACGGAAAAATAAGAATCCTATTACCACTTTCGAAACTTTTGAGAAAAATTAGGTGGGATTTTTGCAGTAGAATTTTAAACTTATCTGTTCTATTTCAGTAAGATGTTTCAAGAATATTAATCCTATGAGCAGTTTTGCAAATATTAAAAGAATACATGCTGAAATGGGTCTGTTTCTGAACCTTTTGTAAAAATAAATTTTAAATTGTATGAAATTCGAGAAAAATAAAGTGAAACTTTTCCTAGTGATTGTCTTCCAAAAAAGTGTCTTCATAAGAAGGACGCAATTTGAACTTTTTTTTTTGGTACTTTCTTTATTTTCAGCAGTACGTTTTTGGAAATATAAATCTTTTTAGCGCTTGTGAAACTTCCAAAGAAAACAAATAAACAAACACTTTCTGAGTACCTTTCCACTAAAGAAGTCCTGAAACAGGACAAATTTTCCAGTTTTCTTATAATAGGATCCCAATATTACTTTCTTACTTTGCAAGTACATGCATAAAAAATCGTAATTCGATAATGTGAATTTTTGTAGCAAAATATCCAGTCAAAAATTTTAATATATCAGTTGTAATGAAGAAGAATGCTTTAATATAAGACAGTGAAATGTAAGAATTCAAAAATGGCGTCAGAGAAGCATAAGGGTATCCCATCGAGCGATCCGAGGGTTCGTACCTCCACCCTCTCCTTAATTCCCAACTAAGATGGCAGCCACCCCATCGTCCAATAAGCTCCAGTCCATGTACGTAGTTGCATTTAAGTACTTTCTTGCCTGTGTGCGACACACATACACTGATGTCAGGCTTCATTTAGCGTGGTGTGCCAGCCAAAGTGTGATAGTTGCGTGTAGTCATCGTCTCTATAACGCGGGATAGGATAATTTTCTCAATTTCCCGGTGTCTCCCGTGGGGTCGGTCGTTAAGGGTTCCAAGTGACGGGGGTTGGTCCGAGGACCAGTAAGGGTTAGACCGTAAGATAGTTTGATAGGCTTGGTTGCCAGGAGACCCCTAAGGCCTTAGCCTCGCTGCTAATGCCCAGAAAGGATATCGCCAACAGTCTCTCTATAGAGCCATGCTCACTACTTAGCTATTGCACACATGTGTATAATAGAGATTTTCCACTGTGTATACCTCTACTTTCCCGTGCATATGCACGATATCTGTGTGTTCCTGAGACACCAGCTTTCGCCTACACAGATTAGTGCCTGCTATACCAAAGTTAAACATCAACACATAAACAACTATTTGCATTAATATATACAGCGTTAAACACTGCAGTAATCTACTTACATCTCCAAATGTGTTCCAAACTTTTGTACTTGAATATTGATGTGCAACATCACCAAATTAGATTAGTTTATACAGAAAGGATTTCTTAGCGAGTAATATTCATTACGTTAGTTGAGTCAAAGACAACTTTCAAAATGGTTTAAAAAGATCAGTGTATGCAATATGCACCCTAAACTATGACCCGAGACACATTTAGGTGAAATGAACTTTGACGAATATTAAATTAAACTAAAACTTGATGTGACAAAACGCTCTTTTGATTCTCACCATCAATTTTTATTCAAATGCCCAAGTATATGAACTTCAGCACTTATGATTTCAAAAATACCAGACAGAAGTTTTAAATTTGTATCCTTTCTTTGAACTTTATATTAATATGGAAATATCTCCTGTATAGAGAATAAGAAATTATTTTGGTCATATGTTCAATATATGTATATATATTTATTCAAGTCATTAAATAAATAAATCGACGTTTCGACCCGTCTTAGATCTTCTTCAAGATAATAACATCATTACAAAAGTTTCTCTAAAAACATACATTTTTTATCAAATTTAATTTTTACATTTAATAATACACTTTTACATAACATAAATTGAGTATATAATTTAAATCGTTAACTGAAATAATTCGTTCGATGACATTGAAAACAAAAAGAAAACCAGTTTTCAAACAGAACTATTTAAAAATATTTTTTTGTGTTGTTTATACATTATTAAAAACTTATGTAGTCATCCTCTTTAAACAGGAGACTACTCGTCTAAAAATTCTGATGTCTAAAAATATGACGTCAAATATGACGTCAATATGACGTTAGCTAAAATTCTTAAACCAATTCAAGGTACTAAAGATACATTTTTAAAAGATAGTTGGAATTTTAGAGAAAAAAAACACGTAAAAATTCCTCCTTCCCATTCCATGGTATCTCTGGATGTGGTGTCCATGTTTGATAATATACCTCTAGATTTGGCGATGGATTGTGTAGAAGAAAAATTAAATCTATAAAAAAATTTAACCAAAATCTCAACCAACGAAATACTTATAGAGGTTAGAACACTTTTCAACAACACAGTTTCTTCTTTTAAAAAATGCTATTACAAACAAACATCAGGCTGCCCAATGGGGTCTCCATTATCTCCAGTCATATCAAATATCGTATTAGAAGACATAGAATCTAGAGCGTTCTCACTTTTAAAATTCAAGCCACTGTTTTTTAAACATTTGTAAAAATTAGTCCATGATCTTTTTTTATCACTGACAAATCAAGGTAGTTTAGAGTGTTGTTTTCCTCAATCTCATAAATAAATTGGACCGATTCATCGATGCTGTTAAACACGTTGACAAATTCTTGAATTTTTTCAGTAGGAATTATAGCAAAAACATAATCTACATAACGTTTAAAAAACAGTGGCTTGAATTTTAAAAGTGACAACGCTCTAGATTCTATGTATTCTAATACGATATTTGATATGAATGGAGATAATGGAGACCCCATTGGGCAGCCTGATGTTTGTTTGTAATAGCATTTTTTAAAAGAAGAAACTGTGTTGTTGAAAAGTGTTCTAACCGCGATAAGTATTTCGTTGGTTGAGATTTTGGTTAAATTTTTATATAGATTTAATTTTTCTTCTACACATTCCATCGCTAAATCTAGAGGTATATTGTCAAACATGGACACCACATCCAGAGATACCATGGAATGGGAAGGAGGAATTTTTACGTGTTTTTTTCTCTAATATTCCAACTATCTTTTAAAAATGTATCTTTAGTACCTTGAACTGGTTTAAGAATTTTAGCTAACGTCATATTGACGTCATATTTGACGTCATATCACCTTCTCTGTGCTAAGTATGTTTCCTCAAAATGTCGTCCTGGTTCATTTCACAATATTGTGCTGCTATAATTTTTCTTTCTCCGACAATAATGACTTAAAGAATTTTTAGACGAGTAACCTCCTGTTTAAAGAGGATGACTACATAAGTTTTTAATAATGTATAAACAACACAAAAAAATATTTTTAAATAGCTCTGTTTGAAAACTGGTTTTCTTTTTGTTTTCAATGTCATGGAACGAATTGTTTCAAGTAACGATTTAAATTATATACTCAATTTATTTTATGTAAAAGTGTATTATTAAATGTAAAATTTGAATTTTATAAAAAATGTATGTTTTTAGAGAAACTTTTGTAATGATGTTATTATCTTGAAGATCCAAAGGCGGGTCGAAACGTCGATTTATTTATTTAATGACTTGAATAAACATATATACACATATTAAACGTATGACCAAAATAATTTCTTATTCTCTATGAAGGAGATATTTCCACTTTAGCACTTGATTGATTTGCTATTGACATGTAGCATCGCCAAATTTGATTAGTCCATTCGAAAAGGATTTCTTATAGTAATATTGAATATATTGTTCGAGTAAAAGACAAATTTCAAAATAGTTTAAAAAGATCAGTACATGCGTCCTAAACTATGACCAGAGACCTGAGCTTTACTCCTCATATCGCAGTCTAAGATGTTTTAAAGGTGATCCTTATTTTTCGAAATAATAATTTTTAGTTCTTACCACCTATTCTCGTTCTAATATCCAAACAAATGATCTCCTTCAAATCTGAGCAAAATCGGTTAATATTAACTCGTACCCTAAAGGCGATGAAGTTTCCCATTGATTCAACAGGGGAAAAAGGCAATTTCTTTTTAATGTGATTCAAACAGAGAAAGTATTTTATTAATGTAACTTACTATACAGGATTATGTTTAGAATACTTCAAGGAATCATAATTAGTCATAATTTTTAATATTATAAAATTTCAAGACCCTCCTATTGGGCCCCAAAGAACCCTGTATGAGTGACACTTGAAAGTTTCATGTCATAGTAAGATTAGAGATCAATTTAAGCCAATCATTTTTGCAAAATTATAGGTGTTATGATTCTTTTAATGAATTTAACCAACAAATTTGGATATTCCTATGTATCTTTTTGTTTATTATTATGTCTGGTACTTTTGTAAATAAGCTCTTATTGTTTGAACAATTGCAAATTGTTGAAACAATTTATACTCTATGAAAATTTTAAAGCACGGTATACCTTTGGTAAATCAATTGGACGTATTTAAGTATCTTAAACACATGCACGAATTTTTGAAGGTGTTTGTATCATTTTTATTCTTTGAAACAGGAAAATTTATTTATTTTTAGTCACTATATTGCACCTTTTGGCTCATAACTAATCTGTTTTGATTGAAGATTCAGCTACATTGTTAAAAATTCGTTTTTTTCTTTGTATTCAACTGTTCTTAACCTAAAATTAACATGTTTTTGCTTAAAAATTTCACTACCGGGTTGTAAGTTTAACTTTTTTGTTTAAAATATCGCTTTTTTTAAGATTCATGTTTTTTGTTAAAAACTGATCTTTTTAATTTGAAAATTCAACTATTTGGTGGAAAAATCATCTTTTTTGATTCAAAATTGAGATTTTTATTTGAAAGTTCAACTATTTGATTGAAAAAGCATGTTTATGTACTTTGTTCAAAAGTCTTTTTTTTTCTTTATTAGAAAATGAATCATATTTTTTAAATTCATGTTTCTGGTGTGAAATTTAACTACTTGGTTAAAAAATCATGTTCATGAATTTTGTCAAAAATTAATTTCTTTTTTAAATTCATTCGTTTGGTTTGAAATGTAACTATTTGGTAGAAATTTTATGTTTTATTGAAAATTTGTCTTTATTAAATTCAAATATTTGCTGAAAATTCATGTTTATATCTTTTGTTAAAAATTTCTCCTGGTTAAAATTTCATCATTTTTGTTGAGAATTTAACTTTTTTTTAATTTTCATTTATTTCGTTGTAAATCCTTCTTCTTGGTTAAATACGACTCTTTTTCACTAAAAATAACAATCTTATTCATAAGCCCAACAGTATTCTGAATGGGATCATGCATTATAAGTTACAGTAGCACCAAAATTCTAATTTAAATCACACATTAGGAATAAGTTGCCTTTTAAATTTTAAAACTTTTTTGACAATTTTAAAACAATTTTTGAAACTTTTTGGACTGTTCTTGCGTCGCACCGATACTCCGTGATTGGAAATCCATAGAAAATAATTTCTTAATCTTAAAATAAGACTTCAGAGAAAAAAATCATTTTTGTTATTACAATGATTTATATCGTCTCTTTCAACTTTCTTAATAAAATTCTTTTTATTCCCGACGATGCGATTTAAAATTAAATCGCTAAAATTACAACAAATTTTTTTTTCATTTTAAGTTAATAACATTTTTTGCAATTATACGCATTATATTTTCATCTGTCATTTCAAAATTCCATTTTAGGATAACAAAATTACTTTTAATGCATTTCCCAAATCATTATTTATCATAAATATTATATTAAAATTGAATGCTTATATAATTTAAAATACGCGCGCTAACCGTAACCAATTGACTGTCACGTGAACAATTCTTTTACACAAACTTACTCATACAATAATTAATCTAATCAATTCTATGTACCAGATAGAGGTAAAGGAAAAGAATATGTACATCTGTCTTATCTGGGAACTTAGTTGAAATTGTTACTGTATGAGTCAGTTCGTTTAAAATGACTAACCACGTGACAGTGTGGTGCATGCCCTTAATTTTTACTCATCAAAATTTGCTTTGACTCTCTGTAAAACGATTTTCCTTATTACATTGCGTTCCAAGATGTTTACACATCAAAAGCTGATCTGCGACAGACAGAGGGCTGACAGTTCTAGAATGAGCAAAGTAAAGGGATAACATAATTAATTGTATAAAAACATATTTTAAACTGGGTTGTGAAATATATTTTGTTTACATATTGTGAAGAATGTTATAAAGGGTATGAACACTTGCTGAGGCAAGTTGGCAACTTGGTGCCCGGTGATTACGTCGATCGTGGAAAGAACAAACTCGGGATTGGATTAAACACTCGGGGTGACCCCACCATCTCCGTTTTCTGTCCGGACGTCGCACGGTTTACCATAAAGTTTACAACTTCTGTCAAGCTCTGTAACTGTACAACGAGAGCCTAGAGCGACGATAGACCAACCACCTATGGTCAGTCCTCGCGTGATGGACACACATAGTACACCTACACGTGCACGTTGACTTGACTGCCTTGAAATTAACAACTACGTTCGTTGTGCTCGGAAAACACCGCGATTATTGCGAACGGTCGAGAACTTTGTCGTGAGGATAAATACCGGCAATTTAGGCTAGGAAATTGTGAGGCGACCCAAAGACACTCAAAATATACGAAAAGAGACCTTTCTCACATCAAATAAGTGCTAATAATTAAAATCTGGTGCTTCAATTTTCTGATGCACAGCAATCTTATATTTTGTATATTAGATTTTTTATAACAGAAATATATGTAATGCAGAGTATTTTCTTTTAATAAAATATTGGAGTAATCCTGGTAGAGACGTTTTTCCATTTGAATTTGCCTCCTCCTAGAGAAAGGCTTACTTTCACTAACTACAGGGACCATCAAAAGGTGAATCATTGTGTCTTGTTGCAACGAACCACTTTTAAAGTTCCTGTTAGATTTGGAAAAATGTAATAAACAAAATAAATTAATTCACAGCTCCACCTAGTCTGAAAAGACGTTAATAATTTTCCTTAATCTCTGATGATAATACAGATTCAATGAAAAATTTTACTTATAACACCTGGCAAAATAGAGCCTGTATTTCTGAAAAAGGATTCTTCTTTCGATCTCTCTATTAGTTTATGGGCTGAAGCACCCGGCCAGAATTCGGAAGTTTTATGGTTCGATTCCTTTTTTTGAATATTGGAAATCGCTATTGATGAATCTACAACTTTACTTAAGATATGATTCAAAGCAAAAAAACGAAGCGCTTTTGGTAGGTCATCGAATGTCACGAAATCTTCTTCAGTGGATCAGTCGATGCGTCTCGAAGATGCGAACAACATTAGCTACAGTACTGCAATTTTCCCAATATCGAAAAATTTTTAAAATATAAACAAAATGAAACATTCTTTTAAACTTCCTAAATAGTTACTATTATGTAGGTCACAAAAGGTTCAACAATAAGTTGATCGTTGATTTAACTTTTTGAGATATGGTGAACAGAAAAAAGTAATTGGTAATTGTTAAAGTTTTCAAATGCAAAGACTTGAATTTTTTAAATGTATCTCTTGCAAAAAATGAATAATGTTTTTAATCATAACTTTTTTTAAATAATTATAATTATTGCAAGTTAAATTCTGAAACCTTAAAACTTTTAATAAAGAATTTATAACGCTAATTTAAATTTCAGATCATGTATGTTCTGAAAATGATATTTAAGGATGCCGTAATGAACCAAGCAATCTTATCAAATATTTATTAAATGAACGAAAGTTTATGCTGTCAATTCTGAACACCGGTTATGTCAAACTACAGATGTCATAACGAGATAAATGACATTCTATAAGTAAACTGGAGCGATTCGTCGGAAACTTGCGTCAAGTCTATCCAGCATGCAATCTATTCTTCTCACGCCTTCCCCCATAAATTGAATTTTCTCCCGTTATGGATATGAATCTATTCCAACTCTGAACATAGACTTTGCATGTTAGTTGATATTACAAAATAAGGAATTTTGATGAAATCAATGACAAGAAATATCAAAACAGAACTCTACTCGGGTAAAATTATTCTTTCAAACTTATATCTGATCCGATCCAAATCAATCACACTTCATTTAGAATGTTTTAGATTGAATAGGAAACCTTATATCGTTCTAAGGTTAAAATAAATCATAGGATTAAAATACTATTTAATAATGAAATAATCATTTCGGATTTGCCGTAAACTGTGGCCAAGCGGCTCTTGTGGGGGAAGGAGGCGCACTCTTAACTCTGCACTTGTGACATATCGACGTGTCCAAATGATAAGGTTCCATCACAAAGCAATAAAATTAAAAGGTGCTAACTCGTGTAGAAAAAATGTCCAGATGTCCACAATACGAATTGTATGGGATCGTGAAGCTTAAAAATTTCGCGAACGTGTTAACATCTTTTTATTTTATTTCCACTAGATAGCACGTTTTTATTTGGTCTCTCCTCGTTAGGACCTTACTATTTGGATACGACGATATATTTTGCAGCAAAAATATTAAATTTTTTGCCAATTTTTGTAATCATTATATGCATATTTAAAGTAAGATTTTTCCTTATTTCTCTGGTTTTGATTATAGCACGTTAAATGAAGAACATCTTACATTTTCTGAATAACCCTTCTTCCTTTCTATCTTCCATCCAATCATCTAATCGAAGTCGTACTCTCGTGTCTCGACCACCAAATCCACTGCCCGTTTCTCTTTGTCGGCGATTCTGTGAATTTCGTTTGGAGTAGTTGAGTTTAAGGATTCATACCGGATAAGGTACACAGAGCACACCACAGACCGTAGGGCATGAGCTTCGGTGCTTTAGCTTGGGGCTGTTAAACACGGCGTCTCTTATCGGTAAAACTGTTCTGTACAGGATACCCGGTCAGCCATTCGTGGCGAGAGTACTTCTACTTCACTTCAATGTTGCTCTCCTATCTGTAACATCACGTTCTAAGTATTTGCTTATCTCCACACTTAAGTTTTCAAAATCAAAGCACTGAGACTATTAAAACTTTCATATCAAGTTTACTTTTTTGTTTGACCAATTAGAATTGATACATTCTACGAAGTAAGAGAAAGTTTAAAGTAAAGGAAGTATATATGCGGAACATATTGGCGTGTCGAAATGACAAGGTTTCATCTGAGATGGAACCCTCTCCTTTGTACACATTAATATAATACTGCGGCCAAAGAAATTTCATAAATAAATCAATTTTCTTCTTATTGGGTTAGACGAATATTGATTTAGAGACTATGATATTTTTTGATGATTTAAAATAAGTTTATTTTAGTATAAAATTCAAAAGCAGTATTTATATAGCTATACAACTAATATAACAAAAATGTGTCCTTTAAAATAGATAAATAAGTATTTTGAGTTTATAATTATATTGAAAATTATATCAGAAGATAGGTTAAGAACACCAATTCTTGGCACGTTAGCCCTATTATTGGCATGCCCAAAATCCCAGCGAATTTCTTTTATTTTGAATGCATACTTCATCGCACTGAATAATAACAATAAGCAATCTGTGTAAAAATGATATTAGAATTCGATTAATTGAGACAAAACATGCTAAGAAAATTTATTATCGACAAAATCAGAGAAGGGTGCCAAAAATTGGAGGGTTGCCAAGAATAGGTGTCAATTTGCATAATGCAGTTTACGTGTTTATAGAATTTCCTCAAACAAAATACGGTTGCGTGGTACTGCGGGTGTATTCATTATGAAGGTCATTCTTCAATAGGCCAATATTGGTATACAATTTATATGCAATTTATATACATTAGCTGTTGTATTCTCAATTTTAAATTAGGTTTCATCGTATTCAAAATATTATCAAAAGAGTCTTTAAATTTCTAAATCACACACACAGTTTTTAGGATTGCATTTTCAAGCTCCTGAGGCCGAATTATTTTAAAATATGTAACAAAGATTTAATAATTAGAGTAACAATAAACTTCTCTCTGCAAAAAAGCAACATGAGCAAAAGTTGCTTTACATAATCTTTTAAAAAGTAAGATCAACAAAAATACACGCATTCAGTATTAAGAAATTATATACTCTATAATCCTTATTTGCAATATTCTGGTTAAAAGAATTAAAATTATTTTACATTTAAGTTTTAGTAACAACTTATACATACGAAATAAAACTATCTGATATGAGATTCCACTTATTTTAAAGGATGTGTCTACGTGTACCAAAATTTCAGTACAAATATCCTCTTTTCCAGCTCTCCCTATTCGTACCAAAAAACCCATCTATTCGTACCAAAATTTCGATACAGGTAGCCGTGGCCTATTTTAAACCAGATTCGTACTTTAAGAAAAGAAGACAAATCTTTTTCTGAATTTTGCAAAAACTGGAAAAAATTGTAATTTTGGGAAGTAAAGGAAGACAGAGAAATTTTGAAAGAAAGAAAAGCGAAAATTTTTTGAGTATCAGGGAGTCTTCCTAGCTTCCAAATTCTTTTAATTCCAAATTCATAAAATCCCAAAAAACAATTTTGTATAATTTACAATTTATGGTCAAAGATACTAATTTTGGTTTCTTTTGTTTTATTCTTAAATGTATTTCAAAGCAATATGCAGACCTTTCAGAAAGGCCGTAGCAGGATAAGCATGGTCTGGGTGCCCCCGATCAGATGTGATCCATATTGCGGGGGCAAGTGGCTTTCCTTATAAGAAAAATTTACCAAAAGTATCAATTAAAAAAAAATTTGTTACGAAAGTTATAAACAAATTCAAAAAAATCAAAAAATCCAATTTTTTCGATAACGGCTTTACCGATCATGATGGTCAAAATATATGTTATAGAGGGTACTAAGGGAGTTCCGAAAAAATTTCAATAATCAGTTCTGTTTATTATAAGAGGATAAAATAAATTATTAAAGTTTTTAAATAATTCTTTTAAAAGGAAGTACTTCTGGAACGCCAACAATTTTTCTTCTATATGATTCTTACATTCAAGGTATCAATATATATTTTTGCGGAAATGATCAGAGCATTACTTCATAGTTTAAAAAAAATAATAACTACTTTTTGGCCCCTCAAATGTATGCAATTCAATGAGAATGAGGGGCCAACCTAATTTTTAGCTTATGACGCAGTAAGTTATACGCAATGGTATAATAAAATTCAGATGCAATAGCATTATTTGACTGAAAACAAATTTTATCGTGAATTCGCCAATCATAGTGTCCATCGATTATAAGTAAATAGAAAAATACTTCTTTTTGTTTACTGCTGACATTCGACAAACTAATTTCATGTTTGCCCAGGATGCACCACGTAGAGGTCGCCATTCAGATTATTATCCCTTAATTTATTTACACTATATACAACTATATACATACTGTATTAATAACTTAACAAAACATATATACACTATATATAAATTATTATATACAGAATATTCATTCTGTCATTGCAGGAAACAGTGACGATGACTAATACGCAGCTTCAAAATAATATACATATATTTTGTGCATACGAAGTGGATATATGTAAATTGTTGGGTATCGTGTGTGTATATAGTGTATATATGTTTTTTAAGTTATTAATAGAGTATTTATATAGCCGTATATAGTGTAAATAAATTAAGGAATGATAATCTGACTGGCGACCTCTGGCGAACTGGCGAACTATGAAGTAATGCTTTGATCATTTCCGCAAAAATATATATTGATGCTTTGAATGTAAGCATCATATAGAAGAAAAATTGTTGGCGGTCTAGAAGTACTTCCTTTTAAAAGAATTATTTAAAAAGTTTTAATAATTTTTTTTATTCTCTTATAATCAACAGAATTGATTATTGAATTTTTTTCGGAACTCCCTTAGTACCCTCGATAACATATATTTTGACCGTCATGATCAGTAAAGCCTTTTTGGAGAAAATTGGATTTTTTTTAAATTTGTTTATAACTTTCGCAAAAAATTTTTTTTAGTTTATACTTAGGGTGAATTTATCTTATAGGGAAAGCCACTTGCCCCCGCAATATGGATGGCCTTTAAAATAAAATAAAACAACTTGAGAGAAAAGAATTGTTAAACAAAAATAATTGAAGTTTATTTGAAAAATTCAAAAAGAGATATTTGACATCCTTTAGTACACCCAGGCTTTTCAGTCTGCATAACATTGGAAAACAGATAGAAACCTATAATGAAAATTGAAGGCCATATAAATAAAATATATTAAATTTAGAGTGAATCATAAAAGTCTAGAGTGGACTTGTTCAGAGACCCCAAGCAGTCCACAAAATTACTAAGTTCCGTAGATTCCAAGTAATTATATGCAATGTGTCCAAGCGGACACATGGAGTAGCTTATGGCTTCTCGTTCGATCATCGAAGTTAAGCAGAGCTTGTCTCGGTATCTCTCGGATAGAGGCCGCCGTACTATATGAGGCGGTATACTCTGCTTTTATAAGCAATTTTCTCTCTCGTTCTAATGAAAAACAAAAAAACTTTTTTTCAATATCTTTTCATGGCATTGAGAATGATTAAAACTAGCCTTTAAATTTTTACCATCATCAATTAAGTTAAAATGTTTGCACTATTTTGCTGAAATAGACTTAAGATTAAAAGAATTAAAATAAGATGCATCTTTTATGATAGAATTAATTGCTCAATATACGGAAAAAAATGAAATTCTTTTTGGATTCAAAACGTTGAAAATTGAACCATCTAAGAAATCGTCTTACATAATTCATTTTCACACCTCCTTGCTGCGAAGTAAGTGCTTTCATCATTTTTTGAAGGTCATCCGAGTTGGAAATATATGAACATAAGATAAAAGACTATTGAAAGCATTGTTTTAAAGTTTCACCCTAAACACAGTTATTAACATCAAATTTGATAGAATCTCTTTAAAAATGTCAAAACTGCGTCATAATTAATGCTTTTCAAATACTCTTATGCGATGACAAATATAGAAGTAAAAGTTCAATAAACTCAAAACGAACAGTCTCTCTCTCTCTCTCTGGAGAAAAAATTATCATCGTTTAATGACCTTCAATCCATATTTCGTCTCACTAACAGTAAAGATTGAGAGCGCTCTTTCAGAAAAAAAGAAGAGTGGAGAAGAAATTTATTCATGCATAAGAGAGTGGAGCGGAGAGAAGGAACACTTCGGGTGGCAAGAAACAGCCCCTTAGTCCTGGATCAATAGAAGAAGGGAGTCATAAACTCTCTCGGGTGGGGGTAAGAGATACGGAAGGGGTTGAAAAATCTTAGGTTACCCTGGAGGAGAGGGTTGAAGCCCAGTTCTGTTCGGAAAAGTAGGGGAAACCTTAGACAAGAGGCGTGGTTCCGCCTCCGTATTCTCTCCTTCTACTCTCTCTCTCTCTCTCTCTCTCCCCTTGTCACGAGAATCAACCCTTCGACGAGAAGACCTGTTCGCGAGAACGATCACAACCACATGCGCACGACTACCACTACCAAGTTTACGGAGAACTCGCATGCACTCGCGAATTCTTCATTTGGCTATCCTTTTTTCCTAGTGACTTCCGTCTACCTTATGGCAACGGGATACGGGAGATGCTAACTTCCGGCACGAACCTTCGTCTGCACTTAAATGGTTTGACCTCGCGCCACCGCAAGGGCGAATAGGAAAAAGAGTTGAAGCTTGCGAACACCTTCGATGCTGCCAGCGACGGAGCTTTTTTATCGACGACGAGGACTTGGGCAACGAAGCCGAGTCTTCATGAGAAAACGCGGATGTCCCGACGCTCTCTTTTACGGCGCATGCGGCCACGGCTTAGGTGTAACAGGGAGGGGGGCCCATTTGAATGCTGGTGGATAACCGGAGAAAGTGAAATTACAATTCGAACTGCATTCGAATCCAATCAGGGTCATTTCAGCAAATTTCACTTCGATTCCATAAAGAGAGAAAAATCTACATGAATAGATATAAAAGTATATTTTATAGAACACGAATACTTTGGGGCGACGAGCAATGTGGCAAAAAAGTTTCTGTAGGCAAATCAATTTTCAGCCTACACCATTCATAGGATTTCGACGTTTTTTTAAATAAAATGTTTTCAGATTTCGAAAAGATTTGTGTGCTCGTATTTTTGAGAACGAAATTTGTTCATTTTTTAGTAAACTACAAAATAGAACTTTTTTGTTAACTCTGCAGAAGCACAATTTTTTAGATTTATTTAACAAATTTTTATATCTATACTACAATTTTCTATAAATAATTCCAAGTGAGCGAGAATAATTTAAAAAAAATGTATTATGTTATAAAACAAATTGATGAAAAAAGGATAGTTTTCAAGATTGGCAATGTTTAGCTCATTGAAATAAAGAGATTAAGTTTAAAACGTAAGATAAATGATTTATGAAGATAAATGAATGCTATTTTTTAAAAAATATGCTCAATTTTGTATAGAAAAATTTTATAGAATAAAGAAAAAATAATACTTATTTAAACAAATTTTTAATTAACAAATTCAGAGCTGGCACTGATTCAACGAACAGGCTTTTTCACTACATGAACTAAAAATGTGTTTACAATGATTTTTCGCTATGATGCTTTTCCAAATTTACAATAATTTTAGCTTCCTTAAAAATTTTTCATAGTCAAATTCATATTTTTGCTATTTTTGAACACATGTACATAATTTTTATTTATGGAGTCGACTAATGTCTTTCCGATTACTGGTTACTGGTAAGACATTATTAGTCGAGCATGTTAACAAAAATTAAGCTTATTCCTTAAAAAATAGCAAAGTTCTGAATTTGTTAATTGATATTGTTTAAGTATTTAACAATTTTTGTCAAATAAAAAAATACCATATCCATTAGTCGTCGCATGGAAATTCTTAGTTAATTCAGTTAAATAATTGAGCCTAAGATTTAAAAAATATCTAAACTGTGAATTCTTTAATCAAAATTGTTTAAATAATTGCCAAGTAAAATCTATTTTTAATTATAAACATAACGGAATATTACAATTGTTTTAAATTATGCTTATCAATTTGAAATTATTTCTAGATAGTTTTAACACAGAAAAGACATGGTGCGATATATCCGGAAATCCTAAAAAAAATAGTACATTCCACCGCACATTTTGATGAAAAATTTGATTTTTAAATTACAAAAAAAAACTAATAGTGCTATTCGATTAGAAGGAAAAAAGTACAAAAAGTCCATGCCCTGGACTAATATAAATTCTATACCTCACATTTTTAAACAATTTCTTTTTTACAAAAACTGTTTGAAATCATGTTAAAAACAAAAATTTTTTCATAAAAATCATTTATAATATTTTGTACAGATTTTTCACTTATCACCTCAAAATTTGGACTTATCATTGCTCCTGCAGTTTCCTTCCGTATTTCGTATCCTGAAAAAAATGTAAAAGGAATTTCTATATTGCTGTTTGAAACTTCTTTAAACATTTTTTTGTCCTAATATCTGACCCATGTTTTATTTATCAGATGCTGAGATCATTCATTACAGTTTATTTATTTGATAATTTATTGCTTACACAGATAAAATTTTTTACCGAATTTTACATTTTTAATTACAAATTTTCTATTGCTTAGACCAAAAAACTCGTTTTGTTAGAGGGGGGGAGGGGCGAATCTAAAGTGTCGTTTTGGAAGTTTAACTCAAAAAAATCTGTGCAGTGTTTTAAATTTATTCTAGATAGTAAGTAAAGACGCTCCACTAAACCTTAAATCTAAGAAGAATCCTGAAAGTGTTTCAGGAACAATATAATTTTAATGAATTCCCAAAAATGTACGCTACAACTGAAAATATTCTGCCGTGTCTGAGCATTAGCTTCTGCTTCCACTTGATTGATTACCGCCATCTTAGAAAGATGTAGTAATTTACAAGTAGTCTTGCGCACGCCTATTTATTTATCTTTTTTTAAAATGAAAAACAATAAACCAAATGCCTATCTTTTGTATTTTATTTATATTCAATGAATCTTATAAAATGTTATTATAAAATAATTAGAAGGCACCGCGGAATGAGTTTTGTACCAGTAACTGTAATTAATTATTTATAATAGGATTCAAACAAATTTCGTCTTTTTTGGTAAAAAATTAAATTTAACTATTTTATTAGAAATTAGCTTTTTTGTTAAAAAATTAAATTACACGTGATATTGATGAAGCACATTTATTATAATTTAGTTACCCACGTTGATGATAATCATATACTTTAAAGAAAGGATTTTGGATTTTTAAAACGCAATTTTTATAAATCAATTTAGCAAACTTTTTAACATGCATGTCAAGTAATTTACCACATTCTCCCTCAATAATTAAAGTATTCCTTTCGTTTTATTTTAAAATCCTTTTTATGTGCTATTTTAACTATTTAAAAAAATATTTAACAAAATTTCAAAGTAAAATATAAACTTTTTTGTTGATAATTGACAAGTATTCCCACATCTATAATTGCGTCAAGAATAGTATGCATTAACTCTTACGAATTTAAAAATATTATCACTTCTACAAGTATTTTATATTTACTCTAATTACTTATCGGTTTGTAACTTCAGCACACATGCCTATTATAATAATTAATGACCTTATAGGTAGAAAACACATGAAAAACACAAAAATAAGCTTCTTGACACTTCGTAAAATCTCTCCTGAAAATCTTGGTTGTCTCCCCAACATTAGTTCTTGCGTTCAATGACATAATAATTTTAGTAATAACTGTTTTATTATTCTGATTTATACAAAATCATTACACCACTTTGTAAAAAATAACGCGATATATGAGTACTGTACAAATTTTGATTGCAACAGTAGGTAACTCCTTACAAAGTTGGATAAAAAAATATATTATTGAACGCAAAATTATTAATTGCAGGATATCTTCTGCAAGGTTATTATGAGTTTCAATTTAACCTTCAAAAATTACATTAGTAAAATAATGCACATATGAAAATATTTTTTTACAATTTTCAAAGATCAATAAAATACACGTTTCTGCCAATTTTCGAATCTCGGGCTTGGTTAAGTCTCTCAGTCTCCTCTAGACTTTTCACATTAAAATTTATGAAAAAAATATATATTTTGTTTATTAAACATAAATTACAAGTATATTAAAATTAAAATAATAATTATTATATGCCAAGCGACATTAAAATCAATGAAATTATTCATTAAAAATAACACCTTAAAAAAAGAAATACTTGAAAACTTATCTTCTGAAGTGAAAGTGTTAGGAAAAATATGGTTTATGGTGGAGGATGGAGGGGAAAATGTGGTATCTGGGGGTCGCTGGAAGGGAAAGGTGTTATTACTGTTTTATAGAAAAATATTCTTTTGGCTTAAAAATTCAAGAGCTGGGATAATTTTTTTATTTCTTAACTATCAATTCTTTATTTGTTGAAAAATCGTCTTTCTAGATAAAAAATTTATAATTTTAGTTAAAAGCATCTTCATTAGTTGAGATATCAACTATTACAGTACAGGTCAAAACTTTGAATACACTTCTTTTTTGATGGTTGATTAAGTTCTCTTAATTTTAAGTATATCAGAGCTAAAACTTTTTCTCTTTAAAGGATTATGTTATTTTAAAAGTCTGTAGAAAATGAGCCCAGGATGAAGCCTATTTATCTATTTTTCAAGTAGATATTGCAAGAATAGTGTACAGTTCAATGTTTTCTTCAATTTTCAATAATTTCCTTCACATTGAACGTTTTTTATTGTTCTTGGACTCATTTTGAAGCTATTTTTTCACAGTTTCATACCAGGTTATGAGTATAAATCATGAAAATTGCCTTATCACATTGCAAGGACATCGAGTAGTAACAAAAAGTTGGAAAATAGCAATATTCTTTGTAGCAAACAAAAGCTTTTTGTAGAATATATGAAATATATAATCATGAAGTTTCTATGAAATTTCCTTAAAATATATATTTATTTCTTTTTTATTCTAATTTGCCTACAGATAAAAGGTTTTCAAATTTTTCCAACTTTTTCGTTAGAACTTCAAGTCCTTGCAACACTATAAGACAATTTTTAGGATTTATACATATAGACTGTCATGATAATGTGTAAAAATAGCTTAAAAATGAGCCTTAGAATATTAAAAAATATTTATTATTAAGGAAGTTATTGAAAATTGAAGAAAACATTGAACTGTACACTATTCTTGCAATATCTAATTGAAAAATAGACAAATAGGCTTCATCCTAGGCTCATTTTCTACAGAATTTTAAAATAATTTAATCCTTTAAAGAGAAAAAGTTTTAGCTCTGATATACTTAAACCTGTACTGTACATTTTCAATCGAAAATCTATATTTTCAGGTTAAAAAATCAACTAAATTGTTAAATGTTTATATGTTTTTTTAGATTAAACTCTTTAATAATTTAATAACTTGCTTGAAACATTGAATTCTTAAAAGAAAATTAATCTTCTTGATTGGAAATTCATCCATTCGGTTGAAAGTGCAACTATTTATTATAAAATTCATCTATATTGGTAAAATTTTAACTAATTTGTTTAAAATTTAATTTCTTGTTGTTGAATATTCATTCTTTTAACTAAAAAATTAAGTTGCCTATTTCTAATTGTATAATCGTATTTTTAATTAAAAATTGATCTTTTTTAGTTGCAAACTCCACTATTTGTTTAAAAAATTGTCTTTTTTGTTATAAACTTAAACTTTTTTGTTGAAAACTGATCTTATTGATTGAGAATTGAACTATCTTGTTAAAAATATTACAATTTTAACTGTCCAATTTAAGGATAAAACATAATATTTTTAATTAAAATTTTTTTTAGTTAAAAATTCGTCTTTTCGGTAGAAAATTAATTTTTTGTTGAAATTTCATCTTTTTATTGAGGACTTATCTATTTTCTGAATTTTTGTTGTTTGTTAAAAATTAATTTCTTTAAGCGAAACTTCAATGATATCATTGTTGGTTGAAATTTAATCGATTTTGTAGAGAATTAATTTTATTAGACAAAAATTATTCTGTTTTTTATTATTTATAACATAGATGTCCAAATTCGTATTTGTTGTCTTGTATCGGGAAAAAACGTCTTGCATACTTTACTATAAAAACCAAAGTTCATCGCTGAGAGGTTCTGCAAAATAAAGTGTAGAACTTGTCAGATTTAAAATGGATTCTATCTAATTTTAAATACTTTTTATAATATTCTTCTCTGATTGAAAATAAGTTTAGTTGAAAATTCTATTATTTGTTCAAAAAATGGCGTGATTATAAAAGTGCCCGTACACCCTTATAGTGGAAATGCGTTGCTGAAGGTTCTTAAACCATACATTATTTTAAAACTTTGGAAGCTTATAATTGTTATTCTGCAACACTGCAAAACTTGGCAGCAGTGCTCCAAACACACTACTCCAAGCATTTTCCTGTTTAACACACCCGATAATAAGCGTTGAATTCAGAAAAATTGAGAATTTGTATTTCTATAAATACGCGATATTTCCTCCGTCTAAAAATCCCCTAACGGGAACAGAAACAGTGCAACTTCTTGTCCTCTCAATCCATTTAGTAAAATTTAACAGAAGCATGTATTTAACCTATTTTTCATTATTAAACCTTTTTATAACTCAGAAGTTCGAGAAAAATATTTATATTTATTTATATTTCAATAATTTATTTAAATGTGTGAATTAAATTAATTTTAAATCTAGAAAGGCAGCCTTGAATTGATTAAAATTAAAATTTCAAAACTTATATTCCACATAAAGAAATTAAAACAATTTATTACACATATTTTGTGAACTGATTAGAAGGAATGAAATAATCTCAAAATATGAACACTTTTGGGGAATGCAAGATATCTCTGTGAGGTGTGCCTGTCGGTACAATTACAAGGAGAAATATATTGAAAACACGTTCTCTTTTGGGAAATAGGAAACTATGCGGTGGTCGCTAGTGAAATAGAAATTAATTTGTTTCTGAGATATCCTATTCTTATATTGACATTTTAGAAAGATGGAAAAATTGCGAATTCAAAAGAATAGAATAATCTTCACTTTCACGCTGAAATCTGAAAATATTAATTTTTCTCTTCTCAACGCGTATTACCGGATAGCAACAAATAATGCAACAGTTAGCAACACTGCTCCAACCTCATCTTCCATAAACATAGCAACTTGTCGTGGTCCCCATCTAGGAGAAAAGTCATTAGAGTAAAAGAGATAGAGAATACTTTTCTTTCAATTTTCTGCTCTCGGCCTTTTTTACTCTTATTACTTTTCTGCTTGCTGACGACCAGTAAACAGGTGTGTAAACGCACCATAACGCATTATAATCCAATGAAAACGAAGACTGATATTTAGCATATAATAAAATTTACGACTATTTGAATAACGTTCTCACGTTTCTTGTAGCCAGCAAATAACATTCGAAGGGATTATCATGAAAAATAAAAATTGATAGATTTCAATACATTTCGATAGATTTCGAGATATTTCGAGAGATTTTGAGATACCCGAGACATTTCGAGATTCTTTCTGGAGGACATTTATTGAATAGCATTTGCAAGAAACTGATAGATCCGTAAGTAGTAATCGAGGTTTATAGTCAGACGCGGCGTATATCTTTTTAAGATTATCTTTAAGATTGTAAGTTTAAATTTTTTGAATTAACATAAAGATAACAACCACATTAATTTCAGGAATATATCAGAAAGAAAGAAAATTGAAAAAATATTTGTATTTTCTTTCTTAATGAAAATGAATTAGTGAGCCTTTCCTTTTGCTTTCATATAAACTGCTATTTAAAAAAGTACTCATAAGTGAAATAAGGAACTAATAACAATTAATACTTAACCTTCCTCCAATCTGAAATTTTACATCGAAATCGATTAGTAGAATAGGAACTTCAGTTCAGCAAATCAAATAATAATAAATCAAATTTATCCCATTATTTCATATTTGGCGTATTTTATATTAATTACTAATAGGATTTATTGTTAACGTCATGTTTAAGAAAGATGCGTCCCATTTTGCAGGTCCTCCTGGCACCCCTTTCGTTCATATAACTTGCAATTTGTTTCTAGAGTAAACAGACGCAAATGCAAACGAGGGAGGCGCAAAGTGTTCATACATTTCAGTTACATTGCCTTGGACATCATCGGATGTGTTGACGGGAAATTCCAGCATAACTCAACAGAGGCTACCTGCCGACCACTATTTCAGGAAAATCCCCTCTCTCCTTATATCCCTTCAAATACCATGTTTCCGTCTCTCTCACTCTTCATTTCATCGCTTTCCCTCTCCCTCTCTGTCCCTCTCTCATGTATTCTCTCGAATGCTGCACTGACTGATGACGTCATTTCCTATAAAGCATTATACATCTTACACCGTATTTCCGTCAGCCGATTAAAATTCTGTCGCAACCGAGAAAACAGGAAGCCTTTCACAAGAGAAATGCAAAAGAGCAGAATAATTATGGTCGACAAAATTAAATACAAAATGATTAAGTGCAAAATTATTGCAATTCGTCTACAATTTCTTTTTCTTCATAGAATGAAGAAATATTTTTTAAGAATTAGTCAAGGATGCGCCATCCGACCAAAAAAGGCTTTGGTAGGTTATTGAGACGCTAATTAAGTCATTTATATCTCCCCTCGGCCCTATAACTCTCCTCTGTCTCTTCTCTTCCATCCTATCCTGTCCTATCCGATCTTATCCCATCCGATCAAATTTTATCGACCGCCACTCGTCTTTACTTCCCTCTGCACTTCCATCCTTTCTATTTTCTTCCCCAATACTTGACTAAAAGTTTAACTACTTTGTTAAAATTTAATTTTTTTAAAAGATTTATCATTTTAGTTACAGATTCGTCTCTATAGTTTAAAAGTTACTACATATTTTTCGTGAATTTCCCCTTTTTTGGTAGAAAATTAATATTTTTTCTTGAAAATATTACTGTTCTATATTTAGTTTAAGATATAACTATCTTATCTTTCCTAGTTAAAATTCATTTATTTGGTTTAAAGTTGAACTATTTTGTAACAAATCATTTTTTTTGTTAAAAATTCATCTATGGTTCAAAATTTTAGCTATTTTGTTGAAATTTTGTTTTTTTTCTTGTTGACAAATTTATTTGATTTTTTTTTCAATTTTCATATTATATTTTATTTTATATTCATATTATATTTTATAATAATTCTTTTATATTAATTTAATTAACTCAAAATTCAATAATGCTAGTTTTGGTGAAAAATTGACATTTTTTATTAGTGGGAATTTTGTCATTTTCTTGGTTACAAACTACACCCAACTCTATATTTGGTAAAAGTGCCCGAGGTTGCCTCGCACTGGCCCTATTACTAAATCGGAAAAATAGAAACGTGAAAGGTCAGGTCCCCCTAAACCGTGTCTTATCGGAATGCATTATATTGCACAATGCACTCGACTGAGTACTCGCGCACTGCTACCCCTCCGAGGCGGCAGTCGCAACCGCTCCCGCCCTGCGCCCTAAGAAACTGCGGGGGTCAGCAGTTCTATTAATTACTAAACCGCGGGTGAGGAAAACACGGTTTTGGTATAATTATCTTAACTTCAAATTTAACAGCTCGATTTTTGGCTGAAACACAATTTTTTTAGTTGAAAATTCAACAATTTGGTTGTACCTTTGATTGTTGCCGTTGGTTTTCAATTACGTCCTTTTTTAATATTAACCCAAAAAACTCAAGTGTGTAAAGTTTATTTAAATACAAAAAGATAAATTAAAAAAACATGGACAGTTTAACGGAGTGAACTTTTCTACAGACTTAATGTCTGATCGGTTAAACGTGGAAATTATTCTAACTGCAAAAGCGTTTAATCAATTAAGCGTGATGCACTATTCGTTTCATATTTATAGAGAAAGCGACAAAGCTTAGTGTAAATCAGATGCTGAATCCATTTCTATTAAAATAATTCGATTCAGATTCGACATCCATGCACGTGCAATTAAATAATTTGCTATTTCCGTCGCAAACGATTCCGCTTTGTAGTTTACGACGGCATAAAAGGTAAATTGTCGATTTGCAACTTCTCTGAATGCCGATACTTACAACTTCAAGTGTAAGAGAATAATAAAGTGCCTAGTGCGTAATTGCTGTTTTCTAGTTATAGGGTAATGCTGTCAATTGTGAGTCAAGTAAAATTAGGATAACCTTTAGCAATGAATATAAAAAGGCCCCGAACTCTGACAGAGATGATTATGATAAATCTACATTCAAAAAAAATTACAGTTTTTGAAACACCTACCATTTATTTTCGACACGATAATCAGCATCGAGCAAATGGAAATGAATACTGACCCAAAATTTGCATTAGCAGTAAGTCAGAGGAACGGTCAGTAATATCATTACTACCTAATTGATCTGGAGGGCGAGACAGAGAGATACAATTGTAAGATTAAATAAACTTACCTGAAGTGAAGTTCAACCTAAATGTGCAAAAACTGCATGGTATTCTGGTATCAGGTCATTCCCAGGTCAGGCTTTATCCATACTGTCTAGGCTGGAAGCCCCGGTTCGGCGCTATTCTTGACCAGGTCTGAAATAATCTGGACCGGCTAGATAGGAAGATCTGGTCTGGCACAGGACTGACACTTCTTAGCTATGGTAGGAACTACAACATTCACACTATCCAAACAGGACTTTTTCAGGTTTGGCGCTGATCAACTAAATACACTTATGTTGAACAATTATTTTTCTCTCAGTAATGAAAAAAACAAAAGTAGTTCAGATAGCGGCTGACTATTTTCCAACTACACTGGAGTCCCGCTTTACCGGCCTTACCCTCAACGGTCTTTACAGTAAATCGGGACTCTTCAACCCGTTCGTCTTCTCCTTCGTGTTTGTGGCTTCTTATATATAGTGCCGAACGGTATATTGTGCAACTCCGCTAAACTTGCAAGTACCTCTCTCTCGCCCTCCTGGACCACAATATACGGTATATCAGGATCTGGTAAAACGTGACAAACAACTTTTTTCCGAAAATCAAGAAAAAAAGCAAAATATGGCTTTTTTAATGGGAAAATTATTTTTAATCCATTATTTGTTCCGTTTTGTCCCATGTCCCCCTAAAGAAAATCAAGGTTGGCATTATTAGAACCACAAAATTTGTATTCTTCCAGTTTTTTTACACTAAAAAAAAGTTTTAGGTAATTATATTATAATTAAGCTAAGCGATATAGCCTTTAGTGAACTATTGTAATTTGTATTTAAGAGACTCAGAAACTGTGTAAAATAGAAAAAGTGAAATAATTTTTTTTACATTGTTGAGAGTCAAATTGCTGGCACCCTGGCAAAGTTAAAAAAAATCGATGATGCCTGTTCTGGTTTTTGTGAGTTCCGCATGGAATGCATCGAATATTAGTGCCTAACGCCTGTTAGCATTAAATCAGTAATCCTTTTTAAATACATTATAAGTTACTTGTTAAACTATGGAAAAATACTTTCATGAAAATTATTTACTTATCAAATCTTGTACCACAAAAAACTCTTACACAAATAGAGTAGTTTTAACACTAATTATATTACGAGCAAAATCTTGCAACTTATCGGAACGTAATTAACGATACAGTAAAAAAGGATGGGTGGAATCCAATCCCGTAAATTTCAGCTCCGGTCAACCCTCACGTCCGAGATAAACAAAAAGCCTAAACTCCTAAAGCGATCCGACTTGTGCTTTCCAGAAATGAATGACTGTTTCCCTGTTTCATTTTAGGAATGGTATTGACCAACTATTATGAATCGTATACGGAAATTCACCATAATTCTCAATTGCATCATTTACAAAATTGAAAGAACTCTTATACCTTTTTTATTTTATTGTGGCAAAATAATTAAAATGCAATATCTCTTTAAAACGAAAGTAATTAAATAAATTAGTAAATTTAGCACTAAAAATGGAGGTAAATATTTGAAACAAGCAGACAGATTTAGTTCGATCAAACGCAATCGCGGTTACGATCAAAACAATGTATCATTAACGAGCAACAGAAGACCAATCAAAGCAGGCGTCTGCAACCTGATATCACCTATTTCAATGAATTATTTTACTAGTAATATACATTCTTTTTAACTTTTAATATTAAATTTTCACATTAAAAATAATAAGATCAACCTAGTTATTTTAATATTCACTCAGTGAAGTTCTTCCTCTGGTGGGACTGTATTTTTCCAAAAATATACAATAAATTATAATATAGTACAATAATGTAGTAATAATAAAAACAAATAGTTTCTAGTAGGCTTTCTCTATTGTTTAGAGCACATGTTAGTATATACAAATTTTTATAAAGAATATCATTAAAGGGTAGTCCTTTATAAGGCTTCAAGAACAATCTTTTCTAAAATTTTATTGTTACCGAAAAAATGGAAATTTTAATACACAATGTGAAAAAAATTTAATAATTATGTCATTCTAGAAAAATATGTGCAGTTATTTTGCATTTAAAAATATTTGAAGTTATTATATCTGTACAAGAGGATATCAAACGACAGATCGAGATAAGAAAGACTTGAAAAATAAGAAAGAATTTATTATTTAAAAAGAAATATGACTCGATTTAACATTTTTAATATTAATATTTATTATTAAATATTGATTTCATTTATTTAAAGAGTTAATTATTAAAAAAGTATTACAATACTAAACATAAAATTGTCTGTAATTAATAATAAAATAAAATTGTGATGAAAAAATTTAGTTTTATTATAAAATTATAAATGTTTATAAAACCTTTGTTATTTTAATTTGGAAGGGAGACATGGAATAGGGGTCGACTAAGCTAGGTCACACCCTCTAATTCTCCGTGTCCGCATTCGAAACAAGATTTTTAATTTCGAGTAAAATTACCACATAAATAATTTTACAAGAAATTCTAAAAAACCTTCGAGAATAAGAAAGAATTTATTATATTGAAGGAGGTGTGAATCGATCAAAGATTTTCTTAAGAAAGTGTTTACACATGCCGAAAAAATCCAGCTATGCGCACAAATTTCTGTGCAATTAGCCCCTTTTCCAGCGCCCCCTATTTGTACCGAAAAAAATTGGCAACTTATTGCTCCTAATTGCATAAAGACATTTGTGGATGACGCCATTTAAGAGTTTATTACTTGGAAATAGAATAATTGTAAATATAAAACAATTTTGTAATTAATATTAAAATTATAATATGTTACACCAAATGGGTTTTATAAATAAATTAATATTAGAGGGAATACATTTCCCCAGGGCATATTATCTGAAGCAAAACGAGGATTTTGGAATTATCGAAAGAGTAAACACTTTAATTCGCAAACATTATAAACCGTTCTTATATCTAATCCTGAAACAATGCTTGCTCGAATGGCGCCGGCAGAGAAGGCGATTTAGTGAAGCAGCGGAGGGTGAAGGGTGAAGGGAGAAGGGAAGGATTGGGTGGTTAGAAGAGAAGAGAAGAGAAGCCCCTTTCACCCCTCCTGAGAAACCTTTGGCGACTCCGTTGGGGGTTGGGGGTTTGAGGGTGGGAGGACTGAAATAGGGAGGTGGGAGGGCGGTCACTTGGCGATTAAGAACACGTACTAACCCTGCCTGGTTTTCCACCCCTGCAGCCTGGGATCAATACAACTTAGTTCCCCGAACCACCGCACTCAACCCTCCACCCGTCCACCCCCTGTTTCAGTCTCCGCCACCCCACTGTGTTCTTATGTCCCGGGGCAGTCCGCCAAAGCCATGCTTCTTACCGCCCTCCTAGCAAAAGCTCTCTACCTACGTACTAGGCGAGCGATACCAGATCTAACGATTATAACGGGTGGCTCCCATATTTACTCAATTTAAGATCCCATTGCGGGTTGATCCAAGAACGATTTTTAACATCCATGATATTTCAAGCTCCAAATTCTTAAATGATTTAGAAGGAATTGATTCATTTTTTCGGATCAAACTAATTTTTTCAAATTTTGCAACTCAATATATCGGTAGTATATTTTTATTTTTGGTTTAACATGAAAATTGTACTTTTCCCTGCGATCCGCAGCTGTGCGGGTTCCAATTTTAGGTTCTTGCAACTTTAAGATTCTCAACTTACACATTCAATTTCTCGAAACTGGATAAATTTTTGTGATCACAATTTTTTACTTAAATTAAAAAATTCTTCAACTCAGGAGTTCAATTTTTTTTATCATTGAATTATGATTTTAAATTTACAGTACGTTTTTGCGTTCATCTGAGAAATCTCGATTTTGATAGTGATCTATTCCTGTACTGCAACCCGTAAGATTTTGTTATATTACGCAATCTCATTTTGTACTCTTAGTAAGTTTGTAAGTTTTTACTTCGGTGAATTTTCTAAATTTTTGAAATAAATGGTTTAAAAACCTTTCGGTAAATCGGCTTTCTAATATAAAAGTAAAATTTTAGCCAGGGAATATCCAAAAAGTTAGGTAAATTGTCCAAAAACACAAAAGAAAAAGTATTTAAATATTTAAAATCTGGTAAAATCACGTTTATAACTAATTGAAGAAATGCGAATGATAACCTTAAGTAATTTTTGAACATATTTATATATGCTTATTAGGAATATGTAAAAATTATTTCTCCTTTCTCTCGAATAAATAAACTTTAATATGAAACATTTTATATTTGCGGCTTCTATATCACGCACCCCATCAAATTGTTCCATTTGGTAAAAAAATAAATGTATAGTGGCGTTCTCGATTCAAATCTGGGCTTAAGCAGATTTTTTCGTTTCTCCAAAAAAATAATAGAAAAGTAGTCGAACCCAATTTTTATTTATTATAAAAAAATCAATTATTACCCGGGTCAACAAAATAACTTCAATGGTAAAAATTCCTAATTTAAACCCTATAAAAGTTAGTTTTTTAACAATTTTGTTATTTTGTGTTAAATGGAACAACTTTAGAGGGTGTGCGATTTCATAAGACATTGTGTTTTTTTAGGATATTCTTTTGTCTAGTATGACGGAATATTCCGTATACCCCGTCGTGAACACACCTTTTTTCCATCACAGATCAAACGCTTCTCAACGACGACTGACCGCTTTGCACACTATATCAAACATTTTAAACTATAGTTTGGACCTCAAACTATATTACGAGAACCTAAGAAACCACGCACTTTTATAATTGCTTTAAAAAATGTCTTGATCCAAAAATGTTGTGTGTGTCAAATTGACTCACTCTTTTCAATAATCGCAATGCTATTAAAAATAGTGCAAAATCCAATGCTTTTAGAATATTAAATTCAATTGTTTCGCTTGGATATTGTATCCGTTTTTAGATACATGAAATTGTTTAAGGCTTATTGTTTCATCACCAAAATTAAGCAGCGCTTGACTCGATTATACTGGGATGAGAGTCAGTGTATCAGATGGAGTGCATTTATCAGCTTTCAAGCTCTCGGGTTATGTAAATTTAAAATACATAAACTTTTAACAGGAATATCAATAAAAAATTTTTAAATAAATAATTTAAATCGACTACAATTTTTCTTCACGTAATATTTCGTTTTCTCATGTTCTATACTACTTCACAACTTTTTACAATGACAGGAAATGTATTTTTTATGAATATTTAAAATTGTTCATAAAGATGGAACTTAGAATCTTTTTATTTAACAAAAACATTTTGAATTTCAAAAAAATTTCATCGAATTTTTGTCAGAAAATCATTGTTTGTAAGTCCGAACTCATGAAACCTTAAAATTTGTAGTGTCAAAAAAATATGCTCCCTACATATTTCCATCGATATTTCCTATACTTCCACGCGAGTTTATTAATTTCTGGTTCTTTTCAAGTAAAACATGTTAAATATTTAATAATAAATTACAGTTAATTAACAATGATGAAGAACAGAAGACAAAAGTGCACAAAAATTTCGAAAGTCTTGAAGCTGCGAGATTTCCGGAGGGATTTACAAAATACCATAATGTAAATTTCGGAACTTTATACGTAATCAACGGTCCTAAAATAAATATATTTATTTCAATCATATATTTTTCAGGAATCTTAAAATTTGCATAAGGTAATTTTTAAATCACGACAAAAATCTCGTTGTTTTGATACTTTTGTTATTTGCTCTTTATATTATATATTAGGTAATATATTATTTAAAATATATTATTATTCGTTTACGAAAGTTCAAACAATTATAAATTTAGTATACGTATCATGTTTTTGTCGTCATTAATTTATAATTTTCTTTAAATCTCTATTTGAAAATGTTTACTATACATTTATCACGATTCGAGATTTGTATACACATCCATTTCTTAATAAAATCTGAAAAAGTAATTAAGTTATAAAAAAAGTTTAATAATTTAATTATTGCGCACGGCTAGGTTCTTAAAAAACAAACATAGCCCAGCCAGCCCCCGACCAGCGACCTTGTTGTACCAGGGCTAGCTCGGACTATTTCCACACGGGTTGCCTTCATTCTTGAAAAATTAAGTTATAATAAATGAGATAAATCATCGTGAACCATTCTTTATAAAAATAAATATCATTGTGAGCTAATCTATATATTGATTTTATTCTAGTTCTGTATAATAAAGTTTCAGAGTCTTTTTTAACTGATAATATTAATCCCCGACTTTTAAATTCCAATGATTTCTAACACTCTGATCAGAAACAAACTGAAAAAATACGGCAAAGCGTGAAATTTATTAAATATATACGATCTTCGTTCTATTTAAATTTTTTTGTAAAAAATACTTGCTCTGAGTATAATATTAACATTGATTTTGTCTCGCATCAAAATCCAACCTAAGAAAAAAATACCTGTGATATACTGAAACGTAACCATCTAAAGTCAGAATTTTTTTTTTTAACTATAAAAATTATAAATAACCTTATGCAAATAGCTTTCCTTTCTTTTTAAAAGTACCTTCAATTTATTTGAAATTTGTTTCGTTTTCCTGTAAAAAATGTAATTATCATTTTAAAAAAGATTTTAGACAGCTCTATTAGTAGAACCTTGTCATTTAAAATAATACAGTGGCACAGAACTAATAAGATTTCTTGGTTATTCTGACGATTATAACAAAATTTAAATAATAAAAACAATCCTTCACCTTGTCAAACTTTCGTGTACATCCACTGTTTAAATTAATAAATAATTAAATATTATTATCAGAGTGAAGACGACATTAAAGCTGATAATATAATAGACACGATGACCCTCATCTGAGTATAACCGGTCAAGCGCTGCCTAACTTCGATGATAGAAGGAGAAATATTAAAAAACTACCTGTGTCGAAGCGGACGATTTTTTATTCACTTATACTTTTTAATTGTTCAAAAATAAGTCAATAGGTATATATTTGATGAAATATTTATATTTTTAGGTAGATTTATAAATTTATAGTTTAGTGAATTGTGAAGTTCCTAAAATTAAAAAAGAAACTTTCATGATAGAACGTCAATAATAATGTTCAAATTTCTTGGGATGCATTTATTAATATTTTTCAAAATCCCAATTTTAATCGAATTATTTTATTAGCCCACTAATTCAATAAAGGAATATCTGGATTTATTTGAATACGGAGGGTTCTAATACTTCAAGTCGCAAAAAACAATTAAGGCAAATATCGCAGCAATCGTAATAGTCCCAATAATTGTGAAACTTGGTTAGGATTTGAATATATTGTTAAAAAATATGTTAAAAGTAATATTTATTGATTAAACCCACTTATCTTTAGCTTTTATAATATATTTCTACAAGTAGAAATCACATTCATTCAAATGAAATAAAAAGCAAGAAATTTGGAATAATGATGACTGGGAATGAGGGCACAATTAATGAGGCGTTTACCTTATATTTTTTGACTGTATTATGTTATGTTTATGTTATAAGGAACGCAATCCTGCAGTGACTTTAATGCGGGAAGACCTCTTTCTCATTTATAATATCTTTCATATCGTTTATAAAAAAATGTGCAAATTCAATTTTTAGAGAAAAATCTGTCTCTGATTAAAGACTTTTTATATTTTGGAACAAATCTTAGCACTACGCTTTTGTTAATATAAACCGGAAAATTTGGTAAAAGTCAGCAGATTTCATAGATTAGAATAAAATCAGAGAATTCATGTAAAAGGCACTTTAGATAACTTTCAAGGATAATTAATTTGACAATATTAATTTTAAATTGTTTTGTTCAACTTATAATGATTTTATATTTTAAATTTTACAAGATTAGAATTATGTATGGTATTTATATTTGTATGGTCGGAGGAAATGAAAAATTGGAACGGAATAGAAAAAGAAATATCAGAGATTCTAAAAATAAAGTTTGAAATCACTGAATCGTGTGAAAAAATATCGAAGATTTAGGAAAAATTTCTTGTCTTTTTGCAAATAAACATCAAAATTTAAATACTCATAACACCGTTGAAATATTGTTATTCTAAAATCGTAAAAAGCACTTCGCCTACAATCCATTCAAAAAATACCATTTTTCTTCGCCGATAAATTCTACAAATTAAAGTGTAGAGCTTGTCTCCTTTGCTGTCAAATATTCAAATATCTTTAAATAATTATTTTCCTTCTTTAATGATTGCAAAACCTGTAATAAAATTTGTTTTAGTTTGAAGAATTGTTGATTAAAAAAATAAAGAAATAATAAAAGTCATTATATTAACTGCTGTTCATCATAATAGTTACACTATCGTTAGAAATTGTCGGTGCGACTAGCACCAGTACTATTAAAAATTACTGCTGACCTTGAAACGTGATAACTTATTCGAAGAATTAGCGAGAAACTTTAAAAAAAAATAAGTTCCATAGGTTTTCTAACAAAAATTTCTCGCTTCTTCCAAAGTACCGACAATTTTCGTCTGTAGCGTGCATTTGTCAACAAAAATTTTTTATTAAAATAAATATCGAGAAACGATAAGTTACTTTCTTGCCACCCTGTATGCTTTTGAGTTTAAGACCATAGAAGTGTGAGAATTGTAGGTGTGTAAGCCTTCTTACGATCGATAGAGGTTAGTCGCGCCCAGCTCCGCGACCGAACCACCACCCACCCCAAACACCCCTTTCTCCTTTCCCTGTGGCCACGGTACAGTGATTCCTGTCTCCAAGAGGCGAGGGAATGAAAGATCATCCTCCACTTCTTCTCAGCTATTCTCTTCTTCTTTTATATCCTCCCCTACTGAAAAGTGCGCGCAACTCGAAGAGCGAGGGTAGATCTCTGGTGGGGGTGAAATTCTCACCCCTTTCTTAATACCCACTGCCATGATCCCTCTCATTTCTTCAGTCTTTTCGTCTAAATTCATCTTCCTGTATCGGTACAAAGGGGTTTCTACTGAAGAATTTAACACGGCAAATAGATCAAAGTTGAAGATTTATTGCTCTTGAAGATAATAATTTGTAGATATACCGTTTCTAAAAGAAGTTGAGATTAACCTCGACACGGATCTTGATAATAACTTATTGTTTTAAATTAATTGATTTCCTTTCCTGTTTTTATTACCCTTAATTTATAACAATCACAATTTAGGAATATTTTAGATTATCCACATTTTTCGACGTTTTTATCAATCTTTTGAAATCTGTTAAAACTTTCTTTGAAAATTAAATTTTCTAACAAAAACTTATTTCAAATTTTCACTAAAATCTTAAGTAAGTTTTTCTTATTTTCTTGTCAAATTTTTAATATCTCTTAAGCGTTTTCGATTTTTGAAAATTTTGTAATCTTTTTCAATCTCGTTTTAAAATTTATTCTTTAAACCAAAAAATCATTTGAGATTTTTTTGTGAATCTTAAAAAAATTGAATTATTTTCTTTAAACCTTTCATATTCTTAAGAAGCAACTCTTTTTTTTTAATCATCGAAAATCTAAAATTTTTTGAAACCTACTCAAGATTTAAATTATCCACGGATCTTTTTAAAACTTTTAAAACTTCTAAGTATTTTTTAGAACGCTTGAAGCGTTCTAAAAAAATAACATAATTGTCTTCGAATCTTCCAGATTCATTAGGACATATTTTTAAATCATCAAAACTTAAAATTAATCTTTTTAAATAAAACCTAGATAGTTTTTAATTTTTCCAGAAATTTTATTGTCGATACCGGTAACTTAAATTATTCTTTAATGCTTTAACCGTTTGGCACGTAAGAAAACCTTTTTTTTTTTGCTTTGTGGAGATTTAAAAAATCTCGAAATCTTCAAAAATCTACATCTTGTTTTAAATTTCTTGATATCTTCGGAAAATTAAAATTATTTTAGAATCTTCCGAAAACTTCGAAAAGTCTTTTAAATAATGCAAAGTTTATCCTAAAAATATTTAAATCCTGCAGAATTTAAAAAAATTACCTCAACGCCAACCAGGATTCTTTTTTCATATTTTCAGAAATCTTTTTAAATGTTTAGAAAAATTTATAAATTTTTTTAAATAAAACATTTGAAGTTTTTCATCAATCTTTTCGAAATTTTTAAATATCTTCTACTTTACGGAAATTTTTACTAAGATTTTGCATTCCTTTAAAATCGAACAAATTTGTCTCAAAAATCTTCTACATTCTTCTCTTTTTTTAGAAAAAATGTAACGATAACAATTATTTTTTGATTATACGAATTTTAATAATCTTTGAAACATAAAATTAATATTTTTTTAATAAAACCTAAATTATTTAAAATTTTCCTAGAAATCGTATCATCTGTACCAAACATTTTATATACTGTTATCGACAGTGTATGACTGTACATACACTTCATAAATTAAGTTATTCTAGGTTTATTCTTTAATTTCATTTTTCTGATCTCTTTCAACGTGTGAAAAAGTTGACAAATTTTAGGGCGGTAGTATAATGTTAAGAATAGAATTTTCCCCTATTTAAACAAATAATTTGCAATTAAAACCTTCTCCTTTGTCAATATAGTTTAGAAATTTTTAAAAATAAATTTTATCGTGAATAACATTTGTTATTTGAAATTTTTTAGTTACAAAAATGATGGTGCAGAAAATTCGGGTTGTCATTTGTTGGGTTTCATAACCCCGGGCTAAAAGTATAGTTTCGTTCAAGCGTCCTTTCGTCCTTGGTACTTTATTCCAAGAAGGTGAAGTTAGGGAAACTCCTAAGTCACATCTCACAGCTCACAAGGGAGCAAGAGAGGGGCAATAGAGTAAGTAAGCGAAAATGAAGGGGGTAGAGGAAGTCATCAGAAATGTGTGGGAGTGTGAGGAGAGGGGGAAGTCGATAAGGAAGAAGTAGGGAAAGGGAAGGTAAGCGAAGGTTGCAGTGTGGTGAATTACGGAAATTTTGGATTGCGCAGAGGAGGGAAAGTATGAGAGGGAGAGGTTTCAGCGACTCCCTTTTTTGTAAGCACAAGATGCCTACCTTGACTATTTTTTAAAACATGTTGTTGAAAAGCTAAAAATGTAATTGTTGCTTTTATTACCCAGGAATCATTTACAATTTAAATTTTCTCTGTTATAAATAAATATTTAGAATGAAAATTCCTCATTTTGAGAATTGCGCTCTACAAACTTCAAGAAAATTCCAATTACAAAAACAAATTGAAAACAGCCCCTAAAAGTCGAATTGAACTGAAGTCTGAGGTAATAAAATTATCATTAATTTTATCCAAAAACGTTTTCTTTCAATCTTAAAATACCTCAAATTTATATAACATTTTGATTGCTCTTCTGTAAAATTTTTTATTGTTAGGTTAATTTATAAATTTATATTTGCGTTAATTTTGAAGGTCGTAAAATTGAAAAAGAAACTTTTACTAAAGGACTTAAATAATAATTTGTAAAGTTCTTAGGCTTGATTCAATAATATTTTGCAAAATTGCAATTTTCACCAAATTAGTTTATTAGCCTAGACATTCAGTGAAGGAATTACCGGATGCGTTTTACATCAGGAAGGTTCTAAGGCTGCGAGCCACATATTAGAAAATGCAGTTTTTTCATTGAACTTAAGATCAGTTTAATATTAACAAATTGATGGTGATATTTTAAAGTTACAACGATTATGTTCAGAAAAAAACAATGATATTGTTTTTTAATATTTTGTTATGTTTATTTCATAAAAAACACAATCCTGTGAGTTTCATGCGAGAGGACCTATTTCCTATATATAATATCTTTCATATCGTTTACGAGAAAAATGTGAAAATTTAAATAATTAATAAAAAATTTGACCCAGAAAGTAGTATTTTTATATTTTCAACGAAATTTCAGTGCCTCGATTTTTGTAATTTTAAACCTGGAAATCGGAGAAAATTCTGGAAATTTCGTTGATTGAAAAAGTCAGGGTTAAGTAAGGGATAGTAACAGCAAGGTATACGCGAAATCTCGTAACTAGGACCTTTTTAGGAAAACAAACAAAAATACGAGATTTCTTTTTCTTTTCATAGAGATCATAAAAAATAGAAGAACCCAAAGTGTCGAATCGATATAGTCGATCTAATTCTGAGCCCCATCCGACAGTCGAATATCTAATTGTCCAATTTCTTGGCGAAGAAGCTCTGACTCGAATAGAGTCTGCAATCGAAAGTCCTTGTCCCTAATCAAGCTATTACATACTTAAGTGATCGCTGGGACAGGAATGTTCCACCCGGTATGGCACTCAGGTGGAAAATACCGTCGGACGACGGAAACTACCCCTTTTTCCCCTTCGACAACATGGATGCTCGGTAGATGTATATAGCGTTACAGGAAGTCACTCTGTACCTTCGTTTACCGACTAGATATATATGTATTTATGCAATACCTGACATCGTGCATGTGTGCCTGCATTAAAACGTGTTGACTTCCACGGGCAAGTGTGTGAGGATGTTTCGAGTTGTAAGTGTGTGCCAAACGGACAGACGGTCCGACGGATGGACAGAGAGGGTGGCCTGGACAGAGAAATGAGAATAGTGTCGGTCTACGAGCTGAGAGGAGTTGGTGAGCAAATTGCTCAAAGTAATTAATCGCTTTTGCCGGGTTGGCTTGCCACGCTAGCGGCTGAAGCTCATCCAAGGGCCACCACCCAGATACCCCAAGAAGACTGCACTTTGCTTCGATTTTGGACATTATCGAAATGACCCTCACCTAATGGCGTTGCCCAAATTGACTTCGAGACCGGGAAAAGTCCAAATTGATCATTGACAATCAGTAACACTCTTAGAGTTAACAAAACAGAATAATAAGAGAGAATCGATGAAGCAGTATCTTAAAAATTATTATAATCAGTGTCTGACAGTAACGCGTTACTTGGAACGTAAATTGTTTTAGTAATGGGAACGGTCAGCGGCGTAGCCAGGATTTTTTGTCGGGAGGGGGCTTCAGGTTTATGTTTAGGCAAAGAGTGGCGCAAAAAGGTATTAAATAATACAAATACTTAGTTTCGAGGGGGGGGGGATCTGGAACGCACAAGCCCTCCCCTGGCAACAAAATTATGGACAAGAAGAAAACAACTTAAAATATTTAAAAATTGAAGAACGTATTATACTTCTCATTAGCATATATATTTTTTACATTCAAATACTGAGAAAAAATATTTCTGTTAAAATCTTCTTAGTTAAATTATAAAAAGCATGTTTACGAACCTTAGAAATTACGTTAAAATCCCACAAATGGCCAAATCGAGAAAACCTTAAATAAACTATCTCTGCAAAAAGCGTTTTCCAAATGTTTATTTTTCTATAAATTAATGGACTAATACACAAAATTAAACAATTGGTTCGTTTGAAGCATCTTTATAAAACGATAATTTGAATAAGACACTTTTTCATTCTTTTTTTCTTCTTATTCGCACTCAAAAACAAAGGGAAAACAAAGTTTTTATAATTTTTTTGCTAGTGCAACAAATTAAAAAATTCCATAATTGAGATTTTGGTATCAATCGACTCCATTCCAAATCAGGCAGGTTCTACATATATACTTTAAGCCGCAGAAACTCTCAGCGACACGTTAATTTTCGATTTAAAAAATGCAATATTATTATCAAATACTATTTTAATCTTGAAATTTATTTTTCAAAAATCACAAATTTTGCCTGAAATATTTTGTTGCTTTTGATCTAATTTAGATATTACGGTCCGATTTGTTTAACAGTATAAAAAGTTGATTATCTATTTTATAGAAGGCCTTCTAATTTTTGTGATCAAGTATATTTTTTCTCTAAAACCAAATAATAGTTAAGTCCGCATGAAATTGGTTGGATGCCTTCCTTAAGCAGAAAATAAAGAAAAAAAATATTTTAAAGCTAAGAAAGGTGCTGTTCTAAAAAAATCTTCTTGTCATTTTCATTCTAAACAAAACTTTTGAAAGTAAAGTACTTAAACTGTCAATTTTAAATATTTCACAAGTTTCAATTTTGCAATCAAAATTACAAATGTTGAATTTTAAAAAGTATAATTGACAATTTGAAAATTGTTTCTTTGAACACGATTTAAATTTACTCAGTATCATTGAAATTATAAAGGGTGCAAGTATAAAGAAACTCTAATGCCACAAATTCTTAGTGACTAAAAACTTTTCAGTTTTAAACGAGATTTGAATTCGCTTGATTTCCAAATGTTTTGCAATAAAACAAGTTTTCAATTTTAATATTTTACATTTAAAATGGGTCTCCATTCTGAACGCTTTTTTAAAAAAATTCAATTTTAATGGTTTATGGTAGAAAAATAATTCCAATAAATGTTAATGCTGAAATATAATTTGTTATGCAACAAAATTTAAAATTCTAGAATTTCAGAAGCTTTCCTTTGAAACTTTCAATATAGTTTTCAATTTTCAATTGTCAAATATTAATCGCTTTAAATTGATACTCATTTAAGTGCATTAGTTTCCCATTTTAAGTTATTTATTTTGAATGAAACCTCTTTACCTTATTTTTTTGAAAATATTTCATTTTTAACGTTTTGAAACTGTCCTATTTACGAAATTTTAATATAAAATTATTTAATTTCGAAATACTGTAATTTCAAATAAAAAGTATCAATTTAAAATGTTCTAAATTAAAAATTATATAGTTATAAATCCTTTCTAAAAAACTGTACAATTTCCAGAATTTTAGTCTCAAAATTATTAATATTGAGAGCTTTATATTTCAAGTTTTTAAATTTTAAACATGTTTTATTTGAAGCACTTCAATTTACAAATTATACCAAGTTGAATTCCTTTTTATTCCATTCAAAATATTATTTTTTCCAAACTTTTACCTAATCTGAAATTGTTTGATTCGGAACTTTCAAAATCGTTTCAAAATTGCTCAATTTTTTGTATTTCAAAAAGCTTTTAATTCAAAAGTATTAATTGTTATTTGTAAGATTTTAAAAAGTAAAAATTTGTTTATTAATAGATTTTGAATTTTTTTATACTTTTAAAGTTAGGAAACAAAAATCCTTAAAAATTAAAAAAATAACAGTTTCATTTTTAAAACATTGTCTGCGTAACGGAAAACAAATTAATACTTTGTTGGGGTGCGTTTGTTACCCATTGTAATTATATTTTTTTGAGAAAACAACAAGCTCATAATTTTCTCCTGGTAATCCAAGATGTCCTCTTTTAAATGCCGTTATTATTATTAATATTACACCATTGAGCCGTTTCCCTTTTAGGGGTAGGCGTGACTCACTTGGTAGGGAGGGGAGTAGTGTGAGGAAGGGCTTATCAAATTTTTAGATTAATCTGGAATTCTCGTGTTATTTATTTAAATAACACGTTCACTCCGCAACACTGATCCGACCCAGGTTGCTGATCAAT
>JAAAKG020203147.1:0-23324 GCA_010014905.2 Druon quercuslanigerum
TAACAATGGTGTCCCGAAACATAGTCAATGCGCCTTCTATATCTTTATTTCGTATAAACGCCTCCCAAGTTGCCTTACCTTTGCTTTCAATTATCTTATTTTGGACATCTTTTCACATATCCGGTTTCTGTAGGTTCTCAGTCTTGATTCGCGTTTGTTTTGTTTTCTTCCTTCTCTTTTTTCTCCATCCTCGACCAAAGTTGATTTTCGAGATCAGAAGCTAATAATCAGTATTGTATTCAGAACTCCTCTTGACCTTTGTATCTTTGAATAGCTCTCTTAGCCTTCCATCCGCAACAACAAAGTCAATTATACTGTGGCTATTTCCTTTAGAACAAATGTACATGTGGATCATTTTATGTGTAAACCAAGTATTTGTAATAAATAGACCCTTTTCCAAGCATAAGCTAAATAATTTATTTTCGTTATAGTTTGTTCTTGGATCCCAAAAATTACCTAGTACTCTTTCTGTATCCTGATTTTGGATGCCAACCCACCCAATCATATTTCCTAGCAGAATTATTCTTTTACCATGATAGCAAATATTTATCGTATCATTCAAAGTATCCCAGAAGGCATCTTTTAATTCTCTGGGATCACTATCAACTGGCGCGTAACATGCTATGATAAATAATCTTCTGATTCCTACTTTCATTCTAGCCCATAGCAATCTGGGAGATACGATATCATGATCTACGAGATGCTGTTTCGCTCTTTCATTCAAAATCAGAACTACTCCTTGCCTAAAATGTGTGTCACTATCTAGTCCATACCATATTTCAAATCCGCCTTTCAACAACCCGTTTTCTATGTCCCTTCTTTCGTATCCTTTTTTCTTTGTTTCAGTTACACATAAAATTCCTAGTTTCCTGACTTGCATAGTTTCTCGTAATTCTTTTAACTTGAGATCATTCACCCCCTGGCATTCCAAACACCCAGTCTCCATTCGTCGCCTGAAACTTGACCTTATCATTTTCCGTGTGCATGCCTTTTGTCAATTAAAGTTTCAGTCCTTTTCAAGGCTTTTTTATTGTTTGTATTACTCACTGTTTAGATCATATGCCCAACTAGCACCTTTATGCAATAATTTTTTTTTTGTGAGTCGAAATCATGTCCAAGTGAAGTAAAACTTCTTCATATGGTGTGAACTGTAGTTATAGCGTCTGTCCCACCAAACTTCAGTTAATAAGGAGAGGTAGAACTGAGAGAGTCGACTTGGGTTGATGTTTTTATACTGAGAAGGTAACCAGTCTTCAGCAGCGTTGCATTAGATGGGAGTTCATGTGATACCATCTTATAGTAGCCGGCCGTCCTCTGGGCGCGAAACCAATGATTAAATATCAAGTTAAGAAAGATTTATGCAATTTTTAGCTGACAAATTCTTGAAAATAATCGTAATAAAATACATAATGGAAAGAGAATAGCCCCAACCCCCACCCCCTCACCACACCCATTTGGTCCCGGTTATTTCAATTTTTAATTACATTTTGAATATTCAAAATGTCTCCTATAGTTAAATAAATTGCAATTATATTTTTTGCCATAATATTTGATAGTAAATGACCCAATTAACCTATCTTTGAGGACACTGCTTGAATTTCCTGAATTTTCATCCTGCATTTTCAATTTTCGCCGTATAAACTTTGACAGACTATACAAAGTAAACGATACGCCTATATGGCTGTACATATCGAGAGTTCGTAACATACTGAATTTTAATAAAAATAAATTAAAAAATTCGTTAAAATCGTTTTAAAACTCCCAAAACCTTGATAATTATTTTAGACTTCAGAAGTGTATTCTATTCCAGCTAGATTTTACCAAATTTAAAAATTGTTAAAAATTTTAATTAATATAAAGTTAAGAAAGTTTTATGCAATTTTTAGCTAAAAAATTCTTGAAAATAATCGTAATAAAATACATAATGGAAATTTTTAATTTTTTTCATAGTATCTTATCAAAAAAATAAATAATTCAATCAAAAAATAAATAAAAGGAATTAAGTAGGACCTTTTGAAAACTTTATTTTCTGTTCGAGAATTTTGGTCGTACTTCGTGTCGTTTGGCTCAAAATTTGAATTTTCTCATTTTTCCCAGTATTTTTATTTAAAAAAAATCATAATCGCAAATGAATTAAATATGCTAAGACTCTTTAAAAATATATCCGTTCTTCGAGACTTTTTTCCATTCTTCGAATCGTTTGGCTCAAAATTTGAAATTTTCGATTTTTTTTCATAATATTTTCAATAAATAAAACCAAAATGGCAAATTCTATTTCAAAAATGAATTAAATCAATTTAATAGGACTTTAAAGAAAATTTAATTTCTTTAAGGCTTTTCCCGTACTTCGCGTCGTTTAGCTCAAATGATCCTTTACATAAGTTTGTACTTCCTTTGTACTGATTGTACATCCAATATTTTCGTTTGTACGCTCCTGTTTACAAAGTTAGGGGCGAAATTGATTTTGGGGGGCTAACTTCACACACTTCCTCGAAATTAAAATTTCTCATATTTCCTTTTTGCATACGTTTGCACGTGGTTTGTACAGTTTGTACATTAAATATTTTCGTTTGTACCTTCTCGTTTGCTCGGCTAGAAGAAAATCAAAATTTCGTGTTATCCCCCCGAAATTCAAATTTCTCAATTTTTCTTTTTGCATAAGTTTGTACGTCATTTGTACTTTTTGTACATTTCATATTTTCGTTTTCACCCGCTTGGTTGCCCAGCTAGAGTAAAATCAAAATTTCGTGTCCTTCCCCACGAAATTCAAATTTCTAAAATTTTCTATTTGCATAGGTTTGCACGTCGTTTGAACTGTGTGTTCATTTTATATTTTCGCTTGTAACCTCTTTGTTGGTGCATTTATCGGTTCATTGAGATTTTATCAAATAAAGATGGGCAATTGGCAATTGGCGTTCAATTCGCTGTGGACGTTCAAAATCTTTCAAGCAAAAATCAGGACACCAGGACAGATGGCGATACAGTTTCTCTACAAAACAGTTGAACTTTAAGCCCGACAATATAAATTCTCAGTAATGAAATTAATTTCTAACTAAAACAGAACATTTTTTTACCATACAGAATTTTTAACGAGAAAAATGACATTTTTACAAAAAGAGATGAATTTTCAAATCGAAAAAGACCAAAGGATTTAATCATATTGTTTAATTTTCAAACCAAAAAGGCAAATCATCAACAAAATAATTAAACTAATAAGATCAATTCCCAACCAGAAGATTAATAGTAACTGCGAAGCCTGCGATAAATAAATACGAATTTTTATAAAATATGGTCTAACCAGTAATAGCTAACTTAAAATAATAAATTGGAAAAGATTAAATTTTGTTTGAATATTCTGACTTAAAAATATCTTACGTAATAAATAATTTTTTACTTGATACCCTCCCCCCTCTCACACCATACAAGTAAGCCAACATGAAAAAATCGTTGGGAAAGTCATCAATTCGCCGATAGCTACCTGTAATCTCATCCCCCACTAGTACGCTCATAGATGGCAGGTAAATAATAGTGTTATCAATAAAGTAACATTCGCAAGTACAATAATATAAAAAACTAGGGTTGCTTGCCATTATATTAAATTTTAATTTTAATTTGATAATACACGATTTGATAAACTCGTTTTTTTGATAAAAACATTATTTTGATAATAATGTTTCTTATGTTTAAAGTAAATAATAATGTAGACAAATATGTTCTCATTTAATTAAAATGTTTTAATTGGGTTATAATGAATTTTAATCTATCAACAATATATTTTAATTTAATAATGCATTAAAACAGTCGTATCGTAAACTTATTTAATTAATTTCATTAAAGCTCACATTTACATCTGTACAAATTGCCAGTTAATCGTATCATATTAAATTTTTAGTTAAAAAATATAAAATTTATCGTAACTTATTAATTATTTTGAAAATTATTAAAAATTCAAGACACTATATATATATATATAAAATAGAAATAGAATTTTAATTTAAATAAAAATAATGAATAAATTAATATAATTAGCAATTAAAAATTAGTTAAAAACAATTTTTAATTTAGTATTTTATAAATTATAATTGTATCTATATTTAAAAGTTTATCATACGGACAACCGCAGGATTTCGCCGGAATCGGATGCTAATCTGAAAAACTGCACTCGATCCCAGCGAAATTGCTGTAAAATTTCAGCCGTAACCACGTCTCACGACCGTAAGATATTTGGTAACAGTATGTGACTAAGTCAATACGACGACCGAACAAAAGTCTCGTGCACCCTGAGGGCACGGAGCAGCCCAAGGACGATCGCCTTCTAAATTCTCCCGGCAAGTGTTTTAGCATATTCTTCACACGCAGGGATGCATTTCAAGCTATTCACCAGTGAAAGCTTGGCACCTCCAAGAGCGGCGATCATAAAAACGATTAATATAACAGAATATTCCGGGTACAATCGTCGGAACACCCTTACAAGGCAATTCTCATTCTCCACAATTGATTCTATTTCCCTAGGAACATTTAGCGGAGCGATATTAAGTTTAATGCCATAAGAGTGACAGAGATGGTAATCAAACACTCTGAATGCCACATAGTGTATAGATGTCACATCCTGAATGCAACTCCGTGGCACTCGTAGGTACGTATACGTCTCTCCAGCGCAAAGGTGTCATATAGAGCTTTTATTTGCGAGCTCAGGGTCTTCAGAGATGCCATTAAGTTTTTCTCGCTTCAAATAAACCTTGGTACATTTTTCTTACTCAAATTCCATTCTTATTTGCTTAGTGTATTATTTGACAATCGTTCGAACTACATGCAGTTGCTCTTTATTTTTAGCATAGATCTCAAGATCATCCATGCAAAATACATGAGTGACCTTGTGCTTCCGATTTGCAGATTTGCCGCAAAGGTACCCCTGGGAATTGTGAAGTGCTAGAGATAGTGGCAATGATGTGAGACAAAAGAGGAGCTGGCTCATGGAGTCGTCCTGAAAGACACCTCTTTGAAAAGTGACCTTGTTAGTTGTCACACGATTTTTTCCAGATAAGATAGTCAATCTGGTTTTCCAAAGTGGCATCAATCTCTCTATGCACCTCTCGACTTGCAGATGAACTTTTAAGCGTTCCAAAAGACAGATGATAAGTTCATGGAAGGTCGAATGGAAAGCTTTTCGGCAATCAATCCAGGCCATCGATAGGTCACGCTGGTTGGATACTGCATCTTTGCAGACACATCTATCGATAAGCAGGTTCGCCGGACATCCTGCTACGCCTTTCTTTGAGCCGTGTTGTTCATATATTTCTTGCCATACAGGTCCGATTACTCGAACAATCTTATATAGTGTGTTCAGACAAGTGATCGGCCTGTAATTCTTTGGGTCAGCTGAGTTGCCCATTTTCAGCAAAAGTACTGTCCGCCCTTCCACGAACCACTCCGGAATTGGCTCTTCAGACTTCAAATATGAGGTGAAAATACGGCCCAGATGCTGATGGATGGAAGAAAACTTTTTTCACCAGATGGTCTTAATATCATCATCACCTCTCAATACTTTTTTCACCCCCTTCGTGGTGATGGTTAGGCATTTTTCCTCAGGTTTTGTTATAAGGGTATCACACAGCTCCTTAAAGCTATTTATGTTCTCTGAGTCTTCGTCCAGTCTATGTTGCACTTCGTAGACTTCTCTCCAAGAAAATCTGAGCTCTTCTGGTTTGGGCAAATGGCCGACAGTAACTGGCGGATCTTGGAAGTGTCGATATGGGTCAAAGAGAAACTGTTAAATATCTCTGACCCACCTCTCTCTCCGCTCTAGACTTCTCTTAGTGTCAGATAGTATCCATATTTCCTTAACAATATGCAGCCTCATGGTCAGCAGCTTTGACTTGTTAAGTGTGTGATAACGGATCAGGAGTTCGCACGCGTACTTTCGAACCTCAGCGGAAAAATTCATGTTGATGCATTTGTCTTTTAGTATTATGATCAACCGTTGGTTTCGTTTTACGGTTCGCATCGGCCAAAACTCTCGCTGCATTATAAACACAACAATTGATAGTCCAGAGGTCGGATTCTTCGGAAAATTGTCCAAGAAGCTCTTCATTTATTTCAGCGAAATCTTTAGGCTTGGGAGAAACCTGGATGTTTCTTCGGGTCATTAAGCATCGCTCGTCGTCTATCGGGTGCCTGCCAACGGTTAGTCATGTCACCTCTCTTTCGCTACCGCCGGCTTGTTCTGGCTCTGGTAGAAAAGGCGCTCCTCTTACATAGCCCCTTTTTGGAAGTACTTCTGGATTTTTTACGTAACACACAGCATGAAGTCGTGCAATGTAATTCTCTCGTTCAGGGGATTCACTCGCATCGTAGCATTCTAGCAAGTCGGGATTTTGTCGCTCCGTTCACCTAAAAGCACCAAGATTTCGCTGGTCCATTGCATTAACTCCATCTTCATTGGCTCCCCCAGCTCTAGAGTGTTTTGCATTGTTGGCCGCAAGGCACCGTTTTATTCCTTTGAACAGCACTTACTACAACTATGTTTGGTGTTATCATTGTTGTTCCCACGAGAAGCTAGGGAAAAGGGTACATCCATCCTTGTAGAGCCCCACATACAAGGATAAGGCTGCGTACTCTGACAAGTCGCCCGGTATCTCAGAGTCACCGTTCTAGTTCGCGAAAATTGGAAGCAATATTATGACACTGGTTGATGTAGATGATTGTTTATTAATAAATGAAGAGTCTAAACGGTTTCCTTTTAAAAATAGCAACTTTTTAACAGCAATTTAAGGAGAAAATCTTTTTGTTGATCGGAAGATTTCTTTTTCCTTTCAAGAGATTCATCCTCGATATAGACAGTGTACAATTTTTTATATTTTTTGAGCAATGAATTCTGAGGTAACACTGTGCAAATGTGGCAACTTTTAAAAAAAATCATTTGTTTATAACGATGTACATTACAAACGGTTCATCGTACAAAAAAAGTACAAGACGCAAACAAGTTTTATTTTTTCTCAGACATGTTAAAATTGATTAAAAAATCAATTTTCAAAGTCCTTTTAAAAAAAAGTAATCTCGGGGACCTATTAGTGCATACATAAGTGTTTGTGGCGACTGGATTAAGGTAGCTGTCGACGAATTTAGAAACGCCCAATCATTGACCTCCCCGCCCTCTCCAAAAAAGCGTTATGTAATTGAGACACAGCCCCTGAGATACTGAAAAGCATTCCGACGAAAAAATGTTTCTTTTTCTGAAAATTTTTTACTTATACTACCAAAATTCTCTACTTAAACTTTCTTTTTGCAGAATTAGGTTGGCCACACAAAAAGGAGGCAATTCATCCTTTGCTCACTTTATATGGTATTCATCATTATGAAGATTTTTATGGAAATGTAGCTGTCAGTTTAGAAGCAGGCTTTTATGAAGTAGGAGAAGAAAATGGTTTCATCATTGGAATAATAGTGTATGGACAATTGTGTCCACTTCTGGCTCCTAGAGTAGTTAGGCATAGCTATAGAAGAGTTGTAGTACGTAAACTTGGTAACGCAATTTTGCCAATATTAAAAGACAATCCACTTAATCGTCGCTTCTTCAAAACCTATGGCCCAGAAAACATTCGATGGGCGAAGATAAAAGGATAATTAAACTTGAAAGTAAACAGGGCCGATACTGGCAGATGTATGGCCCATTTTTTTAATTACAATGAAAAAGAACTATTATAAACTATTCAGCTTAAGATTTGTACACTTTTCGTAAACAGTTCACTGTGAAAATATATTGTATGAAACAAAAAACTAATCCTGGCCCAAGTTTGTTCGACGCTTGACCCAACATTGTTCCAGCTCATTTCCATCTTTGGTTTCACCCATCCTCTGTGATAAAAAAAAATCAGAACCCCACATTTTTGCACAATTTAGTGATTGTGAATTCTCTGTTATTAAAGCTCTTTCATTTTTAACGAACACACTCTCATCATGTGTCTCTTAAGAAGAAATGGTTAAAAGCAAGTTTTCAGACCTAATTTAAAAATAATTTTGTTATCATACTATTTATTTTACCTTGTGTCTTTTTGTAAAAAAGGTGATTTTTTTATTTGTAATCTTCAGCAATATGTATATCATATGCAATAAACAAAACGATCATTGAAAATTATTTTGAGGTTACTATGTGACGTCATAGATTAATCTCATTCTCCGGGACAACTGAAGATGGCTCTGATGGCGCACCAAATATGTGACTAGAAAAATACATGGGAGTAGAGGTACTGTGGTGAGAATGTTTTACCACATTTGAGTATTTTTTCGGGGTATTTTATTAGGTTTCAAAACCAACAAACATTCTATTTCGATGAAGATATTTTATTCAACTCTTACTTTGACTGTCACAGAATAATAAATTTTTTTTATTGTCCACGATTGCGTGATTCAATTAAGTTATGTTCAATTGGCAAACTCACATTTGCTTATTGCGCAGTTTGATAACCGGACATACAAAGAAATTATTTAACAGAAAATCACTTCCTTTTATGAATATTAGACTCGCAGAAAACACAGTTTACACTAGTCTCAGAGAAGAAGAAAAAGTATTAGATAGACGAAGAGAGAGAGAGAGAGAGACACTCTTTCTTCTATCTATATTATACTTCTTCTTTTTCTCTGTTTTCTTTGTTAAAACATAGAGCCTGTTACGTCGCTAAGACGGCGCCACTCATTCAGAAAAAAATTTAATTTAAATTAAATATTAACAAGTAATCTTATAACAAATAATTGATTTTAAACCGCAGTATAACATTTTTTATTAAAATAAATTGATATTCACTGCTTTTTTCATGAACATTGCTCCAATAACTTGGCGATATATATTCGCGCGTTACATGAGGCTGTGGTCAATGACAAGCACATTTTATCATGGCAAGACATAATCCGTACAATCCCATCAGCTTCAGTAGGCATCGGAGCCCCACTGGTGCTCGACGTGAGCTTGCCATTGTGCTTGTTCACGAGTGTCTCTCGCTTTGAGTGAACTGTCAGAACGTCGTGACGCACTTACATAAGTAGGTCGTTATGATACAGTGCCTTCCCGCAATGCTCCTTTTTGCCCACGCCTGAGTTACATTTGCACACCACTCACAGCTCCTTTGACTCCTACTAGTGACGCGGTATTAGTTCTCGGAAAAGGTGTATTAGGAAGCCCTATTTTAGAGTGTTGCTGTAGTAGATTATGTACCTAACCAGTAAAGTAGAACGTGATACGAGGATACAGAACTTAACGCCTGATCTGAAAGCGAAGGCGGTAAAACTACATCCAAATATAAAACAACTTTACTTTCGTGTTACATACGATACTTTATCTGAAAACTGGCAGAATATGAGCGAATTTATCTGCCCAAGAAGCGGAAGTAAAATGACGCTTGAATGTACCTTGTACGCACGAATGTGGGACGATGGTATAAGTTAAAAATCACCTTAGTAGTTTAACCTAGTTTTAAAATAAATTCTTCTCAATATTTTCTTTCACTTTTCTTTTAACTCTCCCTCACTCCTTCCTCCTTGCTGTCACTTTAAGTGCCGCTCGTCGCGGTATAATACAGTACTAGTTTACTGCCGCTCGGCGGCCAGGAAAAGGACGCTTCTTGTTCTTTTATCAGATAAATTTATTTATATTCAGATTTGCTCAACTAAAACATACTTTTCTTTAATTGAAATTTTAGGCGATTTAATTTGGTATTGTTTTAATCTTTAAAGATACATTTAAAACGTTTTTAACGTCAAAATGTAGATCTAAAAATAAAGAATTAAAATGTAAAATTTGTCATGTAAAATATTTGAGAATTTTGCACTAAAAACCGAATAATTTCCAACTAACAAATTTATAAATTATACTTAACATTCAATAAAATTAAAATCTAACTTATTTTAAACTGCATACGCCATTTAATATAAAATCTGTAGTATTTTAGGTTATTTGATACATCTTTCTTTGGAAAATTAGTAAAAATTTCCATTTAAAAAATAAATTCACTGTGATTCCCAGTCCAAAAGACCTTGATAATCTCACAAAATTATTTAAAACCGCTAGAATAGTACGTACAGAAATATTTATCTCGCCTGGTAGACAATACTTTTTTTGTGCGCCTGTATATGCAAATTTAGTTAAATTCATCGTGGAATAAGTTATTTGAGTTGACAGGCAGCACACAGTGCCCTTGTAACATGTTAAGACAGAATGTCTGATATGGTATTACATATATGTCAGAAATAAAATTATGTCATTTTAGTCTGGAAATATCTTATCTGTATTTGCAATACTTATTATTTACATGACACTAAAGAATAAAATGTTTAAAGTAGCATAGATGATTCTGCATTATATTACGGTTTGAGACAAAATATTACAAACATTAAAAACGCTGCTAAAAATGTAGTTACAGAAAATATTTATTTCATATTCAAAGTACATATGATATCTTTACATAGGAAATTAAATTAAATTTTTTAATATATTTCAATATCATCTTTCTGAAAATTTGGAAGATATTGCAAAATTTAAAAAACTAAATATCAATTTGTAAATATTTTAGAACGTTTTGAATATATTTGAAGGGATTATTGATGAAACTGTAATTTAGTTATAATTATTGTTGAATATTTGGCAAAGTTTTCGGATCGTTTTTAACTTTTTAAAATTCATTAATATTATTTGAGTATTTAAAAAGTATATAATAACAAAAAAGAAATATGTTTTAATACTCCACAAATAAATCGTCAAAAACCAGAAATCAATATCAGAGATACAGCGAATTTTTCGAATTTTAATTTTGGAATTCAATGATATGGCCTCTATAACTTGTTCTTAAACTTTTTCCTGAGCATTTTTTTTTAGCTAGAGCTAAGAAAGATATGTTTTTCTGACGTGATTTTCTATTGAGTGCACTCTTTTGTTGAATAATAAAAGCAGTTTAGATCAAAGTGCACGATCAATATGGTTAAGGGAGTTACAAACTCTTTAGCAGAAATAGAAGGTGGGACGATGGTCGTGGGGGCTAAAGCGCAGGCTTTGGACTCACTCTGTCGGCCTGCGGGTTCGATTCCCGCCTCGCACTCTGGAAGAGCATCGGTGGCCCATGCGGTGAACACTAGCCTAGCAAGGGGTTGTTTATCTCCGGAAAGTCGTGGGACCGGTACCTCTAGAGAAAAAGATTCTCTAAGTACTTTAGGCTGTTGCTCTTGGTGGTTCGGAACCCACCTTAAACTGTAGCTCCCCCTCCCACCACCAAAAAGGGTGTGGGGGGTGTGTTAAGGAATAGGAAGAAGGTGAAAGAAAAAAATGTAAACCCTTAGGGGACACATTAGAAGCTTCCATCCATCCATCCCTTAAGGAGAAATAGCGAAATGCACAGAAAAACGCCGATCCTCAAACGTACACCAAAATCGATGTTCTTTGGAGTTGCAACAAAAATGATCCACACAGTTTTATTTTGAAAATCTAATCAAAATTCATTATTTTGAGATTGCGTTTTCTCATTTCGAGTCTGTTTTTTCTGATTTTGAGCAACGGGAACTACTATTTTCAAACTGTCAGTCACCTATGAAGATGATCTTGTCGGGCGTTATTTGGGTAAAATAAATATTGATAAGCAAGTCAGTTATATTAATAATTACCGAACTTTCAATTTCCTCCCACATACCAGTGAGTTATGAAATTGAATTTGTACTTGATGTACCCTGCTTGAAATTTCGGATAGAATCCTGTTGGAGACCGTTTATCAGTGGCTTTTAACAGTTCATAATGTATTTTGTCCCCGGGGTTGGAACCGAAATTAAACGGTTCCTACCCGCATCCTGTAATATTTGTACCCGATTCTCAACAGGTTCTACTATCCCTAATCTCATTTCATCACTGGGTTGTAACCGTTACTGAATTGTTCACTAAACCGGCTTATAACTAGGACCTCACCGGCTCTGAAGGTTTTCTAACCGGATTTTGTCCCCGGGTTGTAACCGCCACACGACCGGTATATGAGAGCTGTCCCAAAAGTATCCGACCTATGTTCATGTCTTAGCGCGGAGAGACTCAGGCGATCTCTGGAGGGTACGAACGTCATCAGCAACTCCTAACCTTCTCCTCAGTAGCCCGAGATACCGATAAAACGACTTAGTTCCTGCGCAGCGTGTATTTGTTTACATCGACTTTTTTGCATTCGTCGCAATTCGTTTATTGCTAAAAATGACAGAACGACCCAAACAGCGAATTTGCATAAAATTCGCTTTGATCTTGGTAAAAGTTGTGCGAAAACTTTTGAAATGTTGCAGAAGGCCTTTAAAATGAGTGTATGGAAAAATCACAAATAAAACAATGTTGACAATGATCCTCGTTCTGGCCGACCTTCGACGGGAACATCGTCGGATAATGTCGAGCGTGTGCGTGTTGCAGTTGGACAAGATCGTCGTTTGACTGTGAGAGAACTAGAAGAAGAACTTGGAATACAAAAAAGTACTTTTTGGCGAATTTTAACCGAGAATTTGGGAATGACTCATGTGTGTGCTAAATTCATCCAGAAACTGCTCACAGACCAACAAAAAAACCTTCGATTATAAATCGATCAGGAAAATCTGGAAATGATCGATAGTGATGAAAACTTTCTTAAAAAGGTTATCTCTGGCGATGAAACATGGGTTTATGGTTATGATCCTTCGCAATGGAACCTTCCATCCGAGCTTCGGCCGAAAAAAGTCGAAGCAACATCAAGTCAATGTTGATTGTTTTTTTCGATTATGAGGGCGGTGTGCATCACGAATATGCTTCTGCAGACCAGACAATCAACAAAGAGTACTAAGTTGAAGTTCTGAAAAGCTTGCGTGATGCAATCAGGAAAAAACGATCGCAACTTTGGAAAACCGGTGACTGGCTTCTTCATCACGACAATGCTCCAGCGCACGCATCAAACCTTGTGCAGCAGTTTTTATTGAAAAACAGTGTCGCGCAGCTCGGCCAGTCTTCATACAGTCCCGATATAGCTCCCTGCGACTTTTGGCTGTTTCCTCGATTGAAAATACCGCTTAAGGGACATCGATTCGACGATAAAGAGGCTATTAAAACTAATGCAACGAATTCACTGAAGGTGACTCCGAAGTCTGACTTTCAAGAGTGCTTTACTAAGTGGAAACATCGATATGAGCGTCTTGTTCAATCAAATCTGGACTACTTTAAAGGATGCCACCCCCCGGATGACGAAGAATGAATCAAGCGCCAAGAGATCGAGGTAGGTCAGATACTTTTGGGACAGCCCTCATATAACCAGCATCCTGCAATATTTCTACCCGATTCCTAACCGGTTCATAAACGGCCCATAACCGAATTCCGTGCCCGGGTTGTCGTTCTGTTTTCCGATTGCCAAATAGAACCCGGTTAGAACCGGTTACAGCATACAAGAGTGCAAAGTGTTTTTTACGAGCCGGTTAGAGACTAGTTAGAAACTAATTCCGTCTTGGATGACAATTTTTTATTTCTGTTTTCGATTGTCGAATAGTACCCAGTGAGGAACGGTTAGAGGACAAACCAGTATCAATTGCTTTATAGAGGCCAGTTAGGGACCAGTTAGAAGCTAACTTCGACCTAATGTTATTCTATTATTTTTTAAATGTTCGGATAGTACCCGGTTAGGACCGTTTAGGGCGCAGAGTGCCAAGTGCCTTTTAGAAGCCGGTTAGAGACTAGTTAGAGACTAACTTCGGTCTTCGCAAATATTTTATTTCTGTTTTCGATCGCAAGATAGAACACGGTTTGGGTCGACTACAGCACACACAAGTGTCAACTGGCGTTTAGAAGTCGGTTAGAGACTATTTTAAAACTAACTTTGGTCTCCGTCAATATTCGATTTCCGTTTTCGATCACCGAATAGAATCAGATTATGACCGGTCACAGCATACACGATTGTCAAATGCATTTTATGAACCAGTTAGAGACCAGAGAGAAACTTATTACTGTCAGACATTATTTGATTTTAGTTTTCGATCTATTAGGAAACGGTTAGAGATCAGTTAGAAACTAACTTCAGTCTTTGATAATATTTCATTTCTGTTCCCAAATATTGGTTAGAAGCCGGTTTGGGACCATTTAGAAGATTTTCACAATTTGTTTTCTGAAACCATTCCCCATATAAGGACAGGTTAGAATTCGGTTCCATTCCAGATATTGAAATTCAGACCTGTTAAGAAGCGGTCAGAGACGTTTAGAAACCAAATGGGCTTCTACCCGGATTCTATCTGGTTTCTAAATGGCTTTTAGCTGATATTTTAAGCAGGACAGTATAATTTTCAAATCTGTCACAACTGACATGACATTCAAATCATTAAAGCCATGATGTAAAAACTAAGACGCCTGTGCATTCGAAAAAGTCGCGGTTTTTTGCACCAGTACTCTACTGTCCGCCAGGAATACAATTTTTTTTGCTCGCTACTGACTGGTTGATATTTCAGTTTGGGTGTGTGAAATTCGACATTTTTTCACACCGAAGGACAAAACTTTTTTTTAATTGCCCGGTATGTCGAATGCACGTTATGTTTGCATCGCGTATAGCCGTAAGGTTTCTACAGTGGAAAAATAGTGTCTTACATAAAAGTGAAATAATTGTATTGACAAAAAAATATAAAAAAGGTTGATAAATTTTTTTTAAAGAAATGCAGTTGAAAATGAATTGATATCTATCATTATAAGAGCTTGCTAATGACTGAAATAAACGCAAATGCGATTTTTTTAGATTTAACATTTTAGTCTCTGAAAATTTTAACGATAAAAGAAATATGATTTGAAAATGGTGAAAAAATTGTGTGTAATAAATATGTGGAACTGAAATATTACGAATTTATTATCACACAATATTTTAAAATAAACTTAATTACTCATGCTCGAAATTAAAGAAGGTACATGCTGATTTTGATTTTCAAAACTGAGTTGTTTTAATAAGAAAACGTTAGTATTTAAAGAAATTTAAATTTCTGATTAAACCTTTATAAACTAATTGCAATGAAAATAATTTCCAATTAATAAATTCATAATTAAACGCTTTAATTTATTTTTAAATAATATTCAAATGTTATATCACTTTAAAATGTTTAATTTTTAACTTTTCAACTTTTTAAATTTTACTTTAACCTTATTAATTTTTCAAATATAACTTTAACTTTTTTAATTTTAACTTTTTAAAATGTTTGAACTAAAAGATCTTTCATACTTGCAAAATTCTCGTCGTTGCGCGCACATAACCTCACGCACATCTTACTTTTATTGCATTTCGTGCAACTGCTAATATGATTTTTAAGTGAACCATCAGCAATGTCACTTCTTGTGCGCCCCAACCTTTTTTCTTTTTAATTGATTTTCTCCTGGCTATTCCCATATACGTTTCAGTGAAAAATTGTCCGAAACTTACATAGAAGCGCTATATATTTTTCACGCTTGCGCAATGTCGTTTTCTTAAATAAAATGTCTATTAACGAAAGGTTTAAAAAAGCTTTTAGATATTTTCAGTTCAAGCACCGGCTAACTTCATTTCGTTGAATGCTTGAGGGAAAAACAATGAAACAAATGCATGGGATGAAACTTTATTTTTGTAATATCTTCGGAATGAATAATAATAATTTGCTTTTTATTATTTTATTGAATATTCCCAAAAAAATAAAAACTATTTTTTGAGAACACTTATTCAGAAAAAATTACTTTTTAAGAAGATATTGGCAAAATTGAGCAAACATTAACCGATTCCCACGCATTTGTTCTCTACATCCCGGCTTTAGTTTAAATGTCGATGGCCATGACTAACCGAACATTTGAAAGTTGCATCACGAAAGTATAATTTTATTCTAAGTTATTAGTACGCGCTGTAAGATGAAAAGCAGTTGAAAATTAGGTAAATATTATTACAATTCGTTTGCTCATTACCAATTCTTCAGTCTAATATCGCAAAGCAAATAATTGTTTTGATAGATATTCAGGTGGGTGAAAGTGCGTTGTAGCACTCAACAGCCTTCAAAATGAGCCAATATTCAGTCACAAAATGATAATTTTCCCTAGATGCCCAGATGTGCAACTACGTTCATAGGAATAAATATGAGACTGAAAATTCTCATTTTGAGACCAATGAAATTTGAGCTGCAACAAATTTAACACCAGTGTTTTTATAGAAAGAGCTATGGATTGGGATATAGGAGAAGGTGGGCAGGGGCAGTGGTTTGAGGAGTATGGGAAGCGAAAGGTAGTTACTGTAAGGGGTAGAGTTGATTCCATTATTTAAAACGAGCTTAATGGATTAACAGTGTATTCTAAGAATACATTTTATTTTTCTATCTTTTTAATCAAATTATTTCAGGTGAATCAAGGGTCACAGGTGTCAGAGTATAACTAGACACTCTGAATTATTCATGCAACGTTACCGGACTATTAGCATCGTGTTACACGCTTTGACAGAGAGCGTCGCCTAATTCGACACTTGAAATCCCTGACATTTAGCAACTGCATAGATACGAATGCTCTTCCCTCCCATTCCTTCGTCTTCCTCTTGGACTCTGGAGATGTTCGTAATCCTATCTAAAAAGGTGATGTAACAATTTATCTCGAAAATCTCGCAATCATTGTTGTTCAAAATATTATTGGATTTTAATTAGGTTAAGTTGTTATTCTTCTTGAATTTAAACTTTAAAGCATTAAATTTATAAATAATACATTTTAAAAGAAAAATTCATAGAACACTAGGGCGAAATCAGAGACATTATTTGTTTTTAGGGCTTCGTAGACTCGGACAGAGACCCTCATAATTTTGAACTATGATCTTCCCGCTGATGGTACTTTTTTTACGAGCTGAGACAAAACAGGAGACTACACAAGAGACTAAAGAGGATGTGATGAGTCGATACGTCAAATGAGGGAATAGACGAGAGACGAGATACGAGACAAAACGAGAGATGAGACGAGAGACAAGACAAGACAAAAGATGAAACATAACAAGAGATGAGACAAGGTGATAAACAACACAAGACGAGAGATGAGACAACATATGAGTCGAGACAAGATGAGAGACGAAACAAGAGACAAGACAAGTCGAGAGACGAGAGTTGAGACTAGTCAGATACGAGACGAAACAATAGAGAGATGAAACGAGATGAGAGATGAGAGGAGAAAGACGGGGTGGCGGGAGAGATTTCAACGACTTGATAGGCTAGGAATACCCTTTGACATTCTCATCCTAATGAGAAGGTATTGGTTCTATTTGAGAAATGACTCGCAGAATCCATCAAATAGTTCAAGTTTTTAGCCCCCCTGAATCAGAATAAAAAGTTTTCGCGTAGTATGTCTGCCTCTCGTCATTGTCGTTGTTGCATTTGTTGTCGTTGTTATCGCTGTTGTTTTTGTTGTGGTTGTTGTCCTTACCTTTGTCGTTAAAGTCAGTAAAGACCGTAACATTTGAAGGAATTATCCGATTGGATTGCACTTTGGTATGAAAAGAAAGAATAAGTTCGTTAGCCAGCTATTTTTGACAAAAGTTCAAAAAGTTAGAGAATTTTCAAAAATATTTGAGACCATTTCCTTCAAGATTAGAAAATTATCTGCATAGTTGAATTTAGTATTCAAAAAGACAAACAATTTATAATCATTACTTTTTTTTATGAAACCAAAAATTACCAGAGTTATAGCACTTACAAGATTTAAAAAAAGTAGTTAAAAAATGTATTAATTATTAAAATATATTAATTAAAAAAAAAATAAAAATTTTAAGCCAAGTAACGTACGATACCAACATCGTTAAACTTTTATGAAATAATTATTTTGCTACCATAATTGCATTTCAGAAAATAAATTTGTTCAATTCTCATTTAATATACTGACGATAACTTTTGAAAAAATTAATATATTATTCATAGTATGTGCGGATATTCATAGTATTCAAAAATATAAACAATTTATCATAATGATTTTTTTCACAAAACCAAAAATACCGCAGTAATAGCATTTACAAAAATCCAAGAAACACACGAAAATGAATATTTTAAGCCAAATAACGCTTGATATTGAAAAAGTCAAAAGAAAATTTTTTTCTAGGCGCATGTCGCCCACATTCTCTAATTTTGAAATATTCTGGTGCAGTTAAATTGCTACTTTCAAATTATAAAATAAATTATTGGAAATATCATACAAGTCTTAAAAGAAAGGACGAGATCGGTAACCAGACAATTAGATAAAAATTCAAAAAGTGTGCCCATTTTGAAAAAATTCTAGATCCTCTTTCTCGGAATCTGAAAATTCTATGTACTTATATTTATAGTATTATACAATACAAACAATTTAATGCAATAACTTTTTTTGATAAAAAGAAAATTCTCAGATTTATAACATTTTCAAAGTTTTTAAAATCAATCGAAAATCAAAATTTGAAGACAAACAATAGACGGTATGAAAAAAAAGTCAAGAGAAGAACAACATTGTTTTTTGAAAGCCCTTTAAGATTATCATAAGAACTTTTTGGATCTTATTGAAAAATTAAAATTTTTATCGCACAAAAAATAATTTTAAAAAAATTTATTTTTTGGTTGAACTATGCAGGATACGAAAAAAGATTAATTAACGAAAATTGTAATTCCAAAAAGATCTACAAATTTTTTGATAATCACTTCTTGATAGGACGTGTACTTTTTGTTTTATTCGTGAAAAATAACATTGAAAATAAAAAATTACAAATTTGTGGAAAAACGACAGAAGTTGCGAAAAAAAATGATTTAAAAAAAATAGTTTACCCGAAAAAGAGCTACAAATTGTTTATGAGTCACTTTTTGATAAGACACGTAGTTTTGATTATAATCATAAAAGTGGCATTAAAAATAAAAATAAAAAATTTATGAAAAGGGACAAAAGGAACGAAAAAAAGTCATTAATAGATAGAAAACAGTCATTGAGCCCAAAAAGAGATGAAAATTTGTAATAATCTATTACATTTTCTTCATTTATGATTGAGAAAGTATTGCAATGGCTAAACGTCACAAACAACGAAAAAAAAGTTTTAAAGACTAATTATACGAGGAGAGAAATTTCAAGAGATTGCAAGAAACTACTTTATAAAGCAATGAAGTGAAATAAAACTACAGAATTTGGCAACATGAGAAATACCAAAGGGGAAATGCAATATGAGGCAGGCGCGTTTAGAGACCCAAGTGGGGAACCTCATATGACGGCTTTGTGAGGATCTTCACTTGGGGTGATTGCTACAGAGATTGATCAGCAACCTGGGTCGGAGCAGTGTTGCAAAATCTTATATACCCCTTCCTCACACTCCCTTCCCCACCTAGTGAGTCACGCCTGCTACGAAAGGGAAACGGCCTAATGGTGTAATAATAATAATAATTCACGGAAGCGGGTGATTTTACAGCTACAATTTTTACTTGATATAAAATCTCGGGCGCTGTATTCTAAAAGCCTAGAATTCTATACCTCAGAGCAAAGGGGCGTGGCCCAATTCCTGCAGGTTTAGGACCTATGCTTTAAAAGCAAGGGTTCCGAGATCTTAGTTTCCGCGCCAAAGCGTAATAAAATAAAGAAGTAGTGCCGCAAATTAATCTCCCGAAATTTCTCTTTCTGCAGTTTTTGAAAAATCCTACAAAAGGTTTTAAATATTTTCAAATAGGACACGTCATTTTTTTATTTATCGTAAGTAATATGCAGAAAATCGAAAATTTCAATATTACGCCAAAAAACACAAGATACGTAAGAAATATAAAAGGAAACTTGTAAGATATTTGGCTTCATCCATACAAAATAATATGAAAACAAAACTCCCATTCTTAATGTCTGAAAAAAAGGCTTGTAGTTTTTTATTTATTTTAGGATGATTCATAAAATATGCATTTACAAATGTCTGTCAAAAATCGAGCGCGCAGCTGAGTGTCACGATGAGAATGTGTACCTCAAAGCCTACAGAGCTTTGAGCAACTTAATCTTTAACTATACTTAATGAAGATGAAAATTCCGAATATGAAGACGTATATAAATACTGCGATCTGAAAGAGATCTTTTTTACAAAGTTTTATTCAAGAATTCCAAATTCAAAGAATAAATATCCGCGTGAAGCGCGAGGCAACCCATTATCGAGAGCGAAGCGGCAGAGTCAACAGACGCGCGCCCTTGGCGCGTTCAAACTTGCGAGCCATGTGTGTAGCGCGCGATGAGGATGTGCCCGCGAAGCGGCTAGATTTTTAAACATAGTTTTGAATAAAATTGTGAAATTTAAGATATTATTGCTTTATTAACAATTATCTAATTTAAAAATGTTAAAATTCGTGTATGGATGACAGTTAAAAGTTTTCTGAAAAAATTTGATGGCTTATGATACATTGATTATTTGTTACTAACAATTTCAGTGCTACAAACAATTGCAGGTGATTTTTCAACGGTTTTCGATAATTATGAAGTGATTTTTGGTTTTTAATAGTTTTGTTATTGTTATAATCAATTTTGTGAACAAATGCCCAGTTGCAGGAATTTTATAGTGTTTGAGGTACTTCTTCTTTAAAAGTGTTTTGTTTGACTTGGCAGTTATGCTTCAGCAAACTTTATTAGTATATCACAAACTTGATTGTTATTGACAAATTTAATAAGCAAATGCACAGCTTGGAACTGGGCCAGAAATCTCGGAAACTATTAGTTAAAGGAAACTAAAATTCTTTTGATATTTACACTATAACACCGAACTGTATTTATGTAATATTGACAATCCTAACGAAATATATTTTTTTTTATATACCACAGAATTTTAAAGACTGTTCAAACTCTGCATTTATTTGTCATATTTTTAATAACAATGACGGGTATGAAACCACAGTATATTTTGCAGAAGTATAACATAAAAGTCAAACAAAACACTTATTTTAAAATACCTTAGACCCTCAGCAATTGCTCAAACTGTACATTTGTCTACAAAATTTGTTTATAATAATGATAAATATATTTATTTTTGTTTACTAATATTTTGTACTAATTTAATTTGGATTGAAAGCGAAAATCCCTTCATTAATAATTTCAAAATTCGCCTACAAATATTTACAATAATAGAAATGTTAACAATAAATGATTTATTTATCATAAGTTTTCAAGTTATACTTTGCCAATGTTTATTCAATATTTAACTTTACAACTAAAAACGAATTTTTGTTACGTACAATTTCTTAATTGTTTGGGCATTTTATACCAGAAATCGATACCTTCAGGAAAATATTCCTTGGATATAAAAGAAGATACCAAAATTAAAACATCTTTATTTTATTGTAACGCCTACGATACGTTATTTGGCGTTCCGCGAGCCCCATCCGGTCGAGTGGAAAAGGCACGTAACTTGAGACGGTCAATGTGATAGACCAGCAGTCCCCACTTCAGGGCCCACCAACACCGACCAGCGCAAGCCTAGGATGGGAAAGGGTCATAAGAGGCCGCTTACGGCCAGAGAACGTCACTCAAATACTCAAAGTGCCTAAAGTACCTGAAGCATCTGGGAAAAAGTAAGCAGAAAAAGACTGATAAGAAAATAAAAGCTGGCTATCGACGAACCAGGAATGAAAAATATGCAAATGGGAAACAGAGACCGCCTATAGAGAACCAACAGGAATTTCCACCCCTCAGGATAAGAAATATCCCTGCTCAAGCTGCTGTCGTGATGACTGCAGAAACTACAATGAATTGGGGACCGCGAAGAAAAGCTGCAGAACCCACGTTCGAGGGAATCACAGATCTGCACAGTCTGTCGCAGGAATTCGACAAATTGAATGAAATCGTCGATCTAGGTAAGATGCTGAGGCTTCCAAGAACCTTCAATTCTAAGTTAATCGACTGTAAAAATACTGTGGAACAACGGCTTTGATTATGGGGCATTGGAATGTCAATCGCATAACTAATAATCTACTAGGGCTAAAACAATTTATTCTTGATCATAATATCGATACCCTGCTTATAAATAAAAACCAAATTAAAGAAAAAGAACATATTTAAAATGCCAGGCTTTATTTGTATCCGGAAGGATAGAAGTGCAGGGTAGACTGGTGGAGGAGTTATGATTCTAATTAAAGCTAATATTAAATTGCATGAAACTCCATTTCAGAGTAAAGTCATTGAAGGAGTTGGCATTATGCTCGAAGATGGAACCGCTATAATTTTGGCATAAAAAGCTCTACAGCATAAGCTGAACTTGGAAGATTCAAACAGTATTTTAAAAATATTGAATAAAGTTTTTGTACATGGGGATTTCAATGCTAAGAACACGGTTTGGAATTGCAGAAATAAAAATGCTAATGGAAAAATCATTCATGAGTACGCTCTTAAACATTTTCTGAATCTTATCTATCCAGATTCTTACACACTATTTCCATATAATAGCACATTCCCTTGTACTGTGGATATAGGGCTTGCGGAAAATATTAGATGGATTATAGTGGCTGCTGTGATTGAAAAACTAAACTCCGATAATTTACAGGTCCTCATTGTGTTATCTAACATTAAAAGCATTACTGATGAGAAGAGCACTTTTCCTAATTATAGTTATGATTCCTAATTATATAGAAAAATTGGGATAAAATTAAAGAAATTGTAAACAAAAATCTCATATTCAGTGGAAGTATTGCCTCTAGAGAGGAAATAAATAGGGCTGTTGGCGATCTCGTTGGTGTTATTCTTTAGCTAAGGATAAGTCAATCCCACAAAATAAATTTAATTATAATAGGTCTATCAAATACTTACCTGAAGGTGATACGTGATTAATTAATTTAAGTCTAAGTCTCAGAAAAACCGTCCGATCAAACTAACAAAAATATTATTCAAACTCGCAATGAAAATTGATCTAAAAAATTAGAGAAACTAGAATTACGAGATAGCTCGTTATGGAAAATAGCAAAATGCCTTACAAAGAAAAATAATGACACTATTCCTAGTTACATGGCCTTAATGACCTAGCTATCAGGAATGAAGATAAGAGTTGAGTTAATTGCAAACAATTTTGAAAAGGTTAATTTTTTAACTAAAAATCTGGGGGACGATGAGACTTTGCAGATCGCTAACAGAATCTATAATAAGATCAAGTATAAAACCATCAATGTGAATTGCGTAGATCTAGTCACTTATGTGGAAATTAAGCTAGAAGAAGGCGAGCATTCTCCCTATACATACCAGGGGTGTTAGTTGAAGTTTGCCAGTTTTACTTATAGATGTCGCTAGACATTTCTATGATTTGGCATCTATGTCATATTTTTCTATGGACAATAACCTTCAGAAATACACAATTCCATTCTGCCAAAATAATAGCATCATAGTTGTT
>JAAAKG020203158.1:0-23324 GCA_010014905.2 Druon quercuslanigerum
GAGGCGGGAATCGAACCCGCAAGCCGACAGAGTGGGTCCAAAGCCTGCGCTTTAGCCCCCACGACCATCGCCCCACTTGAATTTTGAACTAAATATTTGAATTTTCAAGCTAAAAAGGCGATATTTTTATCAGACATTCGAACTTCCTACAAAAAAAAACATATATTTAAACCAAGAAAGATGAGTTTTCAATCAACCATTGTATTTACAACCAAATAGTTGAACTTTAAATGAAGAGAGTAGTTTTAAGAGTAGTTTTCAACAATAAGAGATAAATATTCGAAAAAAATGTAACCCAAGATTTGCATTTAAAATCAAATATTTGAACTTTCGATAAAAACACATCAATTTTCACACCAAAAAGTCAAATTTTTAGAAGACAGTTGAATTTTGAACCACAAAGTTAATTTTCAAAAAATAAATATAAATTTACAACCAAACAGTTGCATTTATAATCAAATAGTTGAACTTGAGATACAAAATACGATTTTTGAATAAAATAGTTGAATTTTTAAACAAATAGTTGATAAGGACATTTTCTTATTGGATACTATTAATTCAGTTCATATTTAAGAGAAAAAACTATAAAAGGGGTAAGTTTTTTGAAAAAAGGGGAAAAAGAGGAATTCTTTTAAAAAATGGGAGCAAGGAAAAGGATGCGGAGACTGATAAAAATGCTGAGAAATTATAATGTCATCATGATAAAAATGCAGTTTTGTACAATAATTCGAAGAAAAAAAATTAATTGACAGCTAATGGATAAAATCAATATAATTTCTCAGTGCGCGCCACTCTATAGTGCTTTGGAAACGATAAATATGGAATTTGATATCAAAATGAGCGTGATTCTCATTGTCGGAGGATCATCAGAATGCAGCTGCTTTCGATCGTAGACAATTATCCAATATTTCGTTGATGGCGTGTGCACTGTTCAGTATATGACCGATTACGGACGATAATTCGGGAAATTGGATTCTGGGTTTCGAGATGAACGCTCCTACGTATTAACCACGTATTAATGTACCAACCATGTATCGAGTTACGATGCTTATTAAAATGCTCGACTGTCAGTCGTGTATGGAATCTAGTGTCATCATGAGATCATACCTCGAAATTCCGATGTCACTAAGCACTGAAAGCAATCTACGTCCTCCTCTTAAGTGCTAATATAAATATTGAAAAATGCATCCACTTAACCCCGCATCCTTTCCTAATTACCGTAACTTTCTTCGCTAAGTAGAAAAAGCTGTCCACTAATTGATAGCTAAGTACGCATATTAGCCGGAATCACTTAATTAATTAGCTACACGATAATGCAATTTCTCTTCATGCAGAATGCATGATGATTAATTCCCCAACGCAAAATCTTAACACTAATTGCTTTATTATATACATTTTTAAAGAATGAAATGTCTATAACAGGGGAAGTAGGGTGATTTAAACAAAAAAAATAGGGGAACAAATTCGTTTAAATACACAAGAACGCCAATATAAGAGCAGTTTCGGGGATTGCCTTGCAATGGCCTTGTGATTAAATCAGTCATTGTAAACTGGTGGCGATCCATTGTTCACGCTGCCACACAATGAAACACACCTGTGTAACTGCGTGGGCCAGCAGTTCGTGGAATTATTAAATCAATCGATCGTATACAGGCGTTCTTGTGCAGCATTAATTTAGTTTACATAAAACCTAAGATTTCAAGTCGACATATGATGAATTGTCTACAAACTAGTGCAATTTTTAACAAAAAGATAGATAAATGTTCAACGAAAAAGTCAATTTTCAACTAAGAAAAATGAATATACCACCAACAATTGATCTTTCAAGCAAAGCGGACGACTTATCAAACAAATAAGTTAAATTTTCAAAATACAAAGATGAATCTTTAAACAAATTTGTGAATTTTGAAACAAAACATATCAAACTTCAACATAAAATCGCTGCGTTTTCAAACAAGTATAGTTCAATTTTAAAGCCGAAAAGATGATTCTTTTAGAAGGATGTTAAACTTTCAACAACAACAAAATTAATGTTCAATCTAGAAAAGGATGAATTATGTATCGAAAAAGATATATAATAGAGTTTTCACGTAAAACGAATTCACTTTTTCAAACAAAAAATATGACTTTTTAACAAAACAGTTGAATTTTAGACAAAATAATTAAATTTTCAACCAATTAGTAGAATTTGTAACCAAACTAGATAAATTCCAATCCGAATTTTCGACCGAAAAAGATGAGTTTTCAAGAAAGTAACTAAATTTTTAACCAATAAAGATAACTTTAACAAGATAATTAAATTCTCAATCAGAAATTAAACTTTTGTCACCAACAGAGAGAAATTGTGACGAAAATAAAATAGTAGACTTTAAAATAAAAAATAACTAACTGTCAATCATAAAAGATGAATTTTCAACAAAAAACGATTACTTTTTCACCACAAGATAAATTTCTAACCCAAAAGGAAAAGTTTTCATACCAAAAATAAGAATTAAAAAAAAAAAAGTTAATTTTCGTACCAAAAAGACGAATTTAAAAAAGAGTTATTTTTAGACCAAAAACATGAGTTTTCTACAAAATAATTTTTTTAACTAAATAGTAGAGTTTGTTACCAAAAATATAAAAGTAGACTTTTCAACGAAATATAATTAACAAAAATGGACGATTTTTTACCCAAAGATGAATTTTCAACCTAAAAGGACCAATTTTCTATTCAAAAAGATGAATTTTCAAGAAAACAGTTGAATTTTCGACGAAAAGTGATGTATTCTGAATAAAAAATACAATGGTGGACTTTTCAATAAAAAATTATTAATTTTCAATTGATCTTAATTCAGTTCTCGCGACAAAACGAAAAAAAAAATTTTTCTTGAAAACTGGGATAAAAATAGGAATTCTTTTTAAACAAAAGGGAAAAGAGGGGAATAGGAGAAATAATGTGATGTATATGATTTAATAAAATGCAGTGAAAATTTGGCGCAAAGAAACAACTGAGCTGTCATCCAGGAGTAAAAGTATCGGTTTTCAATAGGAAATCATACATCAATCATGATATTATAAAAGGAACATTAATATTTTAAGAAAACATCAACTTCAATATCTTAAATATAAAATGATCTTCAATATTTTAACGGAGATGGTTGTTAACATTGAGTACAATTTCCAACACATTTTGGAAATTCCCAGTACTGTACAAAATTCCGGGCTATTTCCCAGTTTTTTCCGTTAATCAAAATTGCAGGCTAATTTCCGTCTTTCCCGGACAGTGGCCACTTTGTACATATTACTCTATTCACAAAATGCTATTTTCTTAGTAATTACTCCTCCAGAAATTTAATCACCTTTAATCTAATAATTAATGTCTGAGTAAATTAAATTCTGATGTTTCAATTTATTGTCGAGTGAATAACTATGTACTAAATATTTTTGAATTATATCGTGGGCTTTTGGAATTTATTAGTGGATAGGGTTAGTGAAGGTAGAGCAGGCTCCAGCAAGATCTTCTAGAGGGAAGAGTGAAACTGCATTCCTGAGTTTATATCCTTCCCGACTTCAAGAGAGACCATACCAAGTTATTAAAACAATTGTCAAACTGAGAGCATCATTTCTTCCAAGATATTAAACTTATCAAAGGTTTTTTTTCAGTGTAATACTTTCCTAATAATAATTATGATATAAAGAGATATTTTTCCATTTGTTTGGCATTACCAAAGAAGCAAGTTTCCTAACCACGTTGTAATTTTTCATGTGCATGCATATAATTGTTTTATGTGCATACACATAATAAATTTCCATGAGTAGTCATCTTTCGCAACGACAATTTCCAACAGTAAACTTATAAACCCTTTTTTACTGCTGCTTTTTCTCAACATTTGTAATAATGTTTCAAATGAAGCCAATCGGCATTATGGAAAACGAGACCAGCAGATTGAGTTGCGGGTAATATAAAACATCCAATTACCACAGAAATGTCTTTGCACTTTACAGATATTGTATTCATTCATATGATCGTTTCTAAGTATATTATATATGCACGTATTGCATTTTTATTTTCAATTATTCACTCGATCCTCTATTGTCGAAGAGACATTAAAGCATCAACTTATAGCGCAATTATGATGCACCGTGAGAAATGCATCGTTTGAGGTCAGACTAGAAAAGTCCTTGAAAGCCGCGTTGAGTTTATTTAACTTTACTCAATCTTTTAAACATTCATAAATTATCCGCATGACTTATTCGCAAATCTAAGATTTATTGTAACCTAAATTGCAAATGTCAACAAGAAAATTCAAGCTATGATAATTCCGACAGTTTCTTTTTCAAATTAAATATACTTTGTAGCTATTTTTTTCTATATAGTCACCTTTCGAGCATTTGAACATATAATTAGATTTAGAATCAAATAAATCACTAACTGTCAAGAATAAACCTGTCGAATCCTATATTCCTGAAGTCTTAACTTACGACATGCATAATCCCTCATTACTTATTATTAAACATGCTCAGGTAAATATTAGGCTTCAGAGTCGTGAAATATACGACTTTATATACATTTCCTGGTCGAGGCTCCTATAAACCTATTCGTATGTGTAATAAATGGTCAAAATAAATTAATAATATTCTTATAATTGAATGGTATTCTAATCATTTGAAATATTACCATAAATCTATGCAATTTCACAACAAGTAAAATTATGTAACTTCATAGTACAGTATTGTAAGATTACCACAAGTGAAGATTTCAGGGAGCACAGCGCAAAAGGGTCCCAAAAAATTGAATCAGGTAACTTTTTTTTTATAAAAAAGAGGAAAATAGGGGAAAGATTAAACATTAATTTTTATATTTAGAAATGAAGAAAACATCTTTTGCATAACCTTTCTAGGACAGAAGTAAAATATCAGTTGTGTGAAAACAAAAAAAACATTTGTAATTTAGTCAAAAAATTCGTTTCAAAATTAAAAAAAACTTATTGCCAACAACTATTTTGCTTTGTACCTATGGCACACATTTACATGAATTTTAGTTTACTATGTCACAAATATAATTTTACAATACCTTTTGTACTACAAAATACGTGCAAAAAAATTATTGCAGCAGACTTGAATCAGTTCGGAAACTATCTAGACGGTCTATTCGGGTGCTGGCATTTTAAGTTTCTTTTGGTAATCTACTATATTATTAATATGAATTAACAAACATTTTAGCATTGTTTGCAGTTTATAAAGCCATAACGGCGTTTTACTTTTCAACTTTATACCATAAACGAGAAAGTTTTAAACAAAGAGTATTAATTTTCTATTCAAAAATCTGTATGATCAACAAAACATTTAAATTTTTACCTAAAAATATGACTTACACGATAGTTACATTTTCTACAAAATAATTCAATTTTTAAATTTCTATATTTAATTTCAAAAGCTATTATTTAAAAACTTAAAGCTTTCATTGCTCGTATTTTTCTTCAAAATGTCTCAGAAAGTCGCGTTTTATCAAAAAAGACAAGAATGTCACACGATTCGAGCCCTGCATTCGTATTAACGTCATATCCAATAATTTAAAAATCGCGAGTGATAAGCACTGCACATTTAAATCTGCATTTCCACTTAAGCCAATCACCATAATTCAAGCACAAATCGCGTAATCCTATTTCCCATAGCTGACGCGGGTGGACAAGTGACGTTTGCCTCTTAGTTTCTGCAATGAAGCAATTATGGGATCAATCGAGAAGAACACACTGACATCCTGGCTGAAGCGAATAAAGGATTCGTGTCCAGACTGTCCATTACCTTTCCTCTCGTGAAGTACAGCCAGATTAGCATAAATAATTCTCCCTTTGGATTTATGGGACACATTCCAAATCGAATTCACCCGAAGGAAACCAGCTGGTGTGAAAGTTCAAGCCAAGTTCACGCATATCTTAAGCTGTATGCTGTATTTGTATTTGTACGTGCATAAATATGCATGTGGTTCTTTAATTGTGTATGTGCTACTATAAACACGTATCTGTGCACGCAAACAATTATATGTTCAAGTGTATTGCCTGTACTTGTGTAAACAAACGCGTGTGCGTGTAAAACGTGCCGGCATGTGATCTCACGTTCGTGTGCCATGTTAATGCACCTGTCATACTCTCCGGAACATTGCCGGCAGTTTTTTCCCTGCCCTACAGAAAGAAGTGGTAATGACCGAGAGGCGGTTGCATTTCGATAGTGCGTTCTAAATGAAAATGAAACTTTGCTGAAAACGTGCGTTACACGGAGGAAAATAAAACGTAAAGCTTTAACGTCTAACATATACTATCTTTCTCAGGTGTTGTTGGAGCGCATATAAAATGAGTTGGCCCTGGGATCTCAATAAATGGAAATTTTGAATTTCGCAAAATTATTCCTTTTTTTAAACGTAGACTTGCACAGAATTCATTAAAATTGACTTAAATCTATTACTGTTGACTGATTCAGTTTAGCATTTTGAAATTTCAATATTATCTTTCGCATTTTAAAAATATACCTTTTCTGCAAGAGTTAACACAGTTCAAATGTAACGAACTTTTAATTATACCTCATTTGAATATATGTCCCAGTAATTGCGATGTTATGTAAATTTGCCATTTCGCAGTAATGGTATTTCATATGAAATATATGCCGACATTCTCCCCGTTGTTCTTTTCGTCCTTGGTCTCCATCGAGCATGAAAAAACTATAATAGAGTTAGAAATCGATCTTCCGAGATTCCAGCACGCGACGCGAGTTGGCTTACATGTCTCTGACCTTTGGATGCGACATTTGAAACAAAGTTCATTCCCATTTTTCATCTCTACTTTTTTATTAATTTATTATCTACCCTTGCCCAATGCAAAGTGAAACCTTATCTGAATCAAATTACAATGCAGAATGAAATTGCACAATCCGTCAAGAGAAATGCAATTGTTATTACTTGCGCTCTTATAATCTCCATTCACCCTTTCTATGTCAATTCATATTTCCATAGACCTAATCGAATAATATTCATACAATAATAATATTCCATGAATTATTCTACATAAAAGCTTCCATACATTTTTTCTTTGAGGGAAAAGAAATCATTTCCACTGATGCTCGTGAGCCTAATCAATTATAAACTTTTCAAACGTTCGCTATTTTTAGAGTGTTTTATTCGACCCGATGAATATTTTATGAATGTCAGACGCGGCTCTTGAAACCGCACTTTTTCTGGCTAAATAAATCTCCAGCAGTGTTTTTCCGTTGATTTAGTTCGACGTGCAGGTGGAGATTTAGAAATAAAATTATCCAATTATTTCTGAGTGGAATAAAAACGAAAACAAAATATCCTCTGTCAGTCTACATATTTAATATTGGAATAGACTGGAGTGACTTGTTGCTTAACGGAGAACTTTATTGACGATTGATTTTGTGCATTGTGCAGGAGTACCAGATACTAATGAACTTGCAAAAAGTGACTAAAAATGATTACTGATCACACAAAAAGAGGCATGTCATATCAATACAAATAATCCCATGTAGAAATCGTTCTATGTTCACTCATTTCAAGTAGATCAGTGGTCAGAATCTCACTAAAACAACTGGACTAATAAATTCTATAGTCCGGACTATATGTATATATATATATATATATATATATATATATATGATGTAAGGTACTGTTCCTGATTATGATAAAAGGACTTAAAAGTCATAGTCGGGAACTGGTCGGGCCTTAATCCGCACAACGCAGATAAACTTTCTGAAGTTGGCGCTAAATTATATTTTAGTGTATAAACAACCGAAATTATGTACCCTTAATTGATATGTATTTAAATATTCTTATTCATTTTGTCGTTAACCAATATCTTTTTACATATATTTCAACAAAAACAGAAAAACAATAGTCAACCAAATAGTTGAATCCTTAAGCAAAAAAGATGATTAATTGTCAAATAAATATTTGTATATTGAACCAAAAAATATGATATTTCGAATAGAAAAGAGATTAATTCAAAAACAAATTATCTAAAGAGTCGAATTTTTAACCACAAAAGATTAAATTAAATTAGTTGAGTTTTTAGGTCCAAAATTTGATTTTTTTTCAACAAAAAAGATGAATGTTCTATCTAATAAGATTAAAGTACAACGAAATACTTTAATTTTTCGTGAAAAAATAACTTTTAACAATATAGTTTAAAATTTTAATAACATAGACTTTTCAACCAAAAAGAACTAACTTTCAACCCGAAAAAGTTGCATATTTTTATTGGATTTTATTAATTCAGTTTGAATTTAATCAGCAATAAAAGAAAACGGTACTTTTTTTGAAAATAGGGGAAATAGAGGATAATGGTGTAAAGAGTGTAAAGGCAAATAATATTAAATAGTATTTTCATAGCATAGTTTGCTATAGATATCACATACAGATTAAGGATTCTTTGTCTTTTTTAGATAGATTCTAAAATGTGATAGATTAAAGTGATGACAGTGGCCTCTTCGTTTTAAAAAATAACTATAGTAACGTTTCTTAAAAAATGACTTGAAAAATAAGTGCTGAAAACGACTGTGTGGCTGCCCTAGGTATTTGTTATCTAAAGTTAAAACAGGGTTAACACCCTGTTTACTAACTTTAACGCTTCTTATCGCTGCAGTAACTTACGCCGTGGGATACTTGCTGAATGGCTCGATCAAACTTCAGATATCCACACATGCCAGTTAATTCTGTCATAACGAGTCATCCACCTCACTTGAGACCTTATTCTTAGTCTTACATTCGCGAGAAATTGATTTAACATGAGTATAAAAATACCGACCTTCGATCTGCTTTCATATGCTCGAGTCGTAAAAATACTTTACATGCGCGGAGAAAATACGTGGCATGTAATTATGCGATAATATTATTTAAGATTAGAGACAATTTGCTTCTAAGATAAAAATAAGTTTTCTAATTCTAGCAAAATAAGTATTAATGATTCTTTATTTTATAGGAACATATTATATAGGACTATTTATGTGTCAATCATGAAAATTTTCTCCGGGAATGGTGATAAAGCTTTTCTCTTAAGGCGGTTCCGGAATCGATTTTTATTTGAAATGATTTACGGTTCTGAAAGACAAGAGCCAATGGCAAGATATGATTATACATGCGAGACGCTTTTGTCAAAGTATATGCGGTGAAAGTTAGATTTAACGTCGCATTTATCAAATAATGCCCGTAATTTCATATATAATGACAACCTTTATTGATGACGAAGTTGCGTGCAATTTAAACAAAGAACGGCGAATTTTTCGCACGCGTCATCTAATTTAATGTATCGACTTTCTGAATGATCAAGTGATACATTATAAGGTCTGTTCAAGATTAAATGTACAAAATAAAGTCTGCGCCTACAGAATACTTATCTTCATTCAAACTTTCAGACTGTGAAATTTTAGAATAAGATTGTAGCGGTGGGATACTGCCACATCAAAACGCTGGTCTTACTTCGAGCACGATATTGGATTTAAGCTGAGATGCAGCTTAATATTGGAATTAAAGAATACTTTTTTGAGACAAATAATTGCAATTTTATCATTTTTATTCGAATAGGCGGAGGGGGGAGTCAAAAAAAGGAAGAGAGAGGTAGAAGCAAATATGACGGCAGAAGATCGACCAAGCAGATAGGACGAGATGAGTTATCGATTTGTGATTATCATAAATTACCATGTGCGGCTGAAAGCGATTAACGGCAGAGTTAACGACGGGTTGCCACGTTAACGGGCTTCGCGAAGGGCTTTTACGCGAAAAGGAATATTTAAACCAAGAAATGGTTGCGATGTAGAGAGAAAATCAGACATTTTTAATGCTGAGTGTTGTTAAAAGTTGGTAGTTTTGTCTTCATTTACTTTCAAGCACGCGCTTTTCTGCTATTTAATATAAATTTAAAAGCAAACAAAGAATTAATTACTCTTTACCAAGAAGCCTCACAACAATTTTTCTCATTGAACTCGTTAGGGTGAAAATTAATTTCTTTGAAGACTATTCGTGGAATTAGACATTTAAAAAAATTTTTAATTGAGAGCCTTTGTGTTCGGAATTCAATTTCAAAACTTGATTAAATTTTGTAATTTGATTATTTCATTTTTCTTAACGTAATCCAAAAGGAATTGAAAATTAAATACTAATTAATGTGGAAGGTACATTTGAGAAATAAAAAACGAGTTGTAGCAATTTCGATCAGGAATCAGGACTAAACTGATATCAGCGTGACATGGCGATTCCTTTCTCCTCGATCGAGAAACACATCACGCGGAACACGATCGCGTACGGAATTTTACTTTGACGATGCCCGTTTATCATACTTTTCGTAGCTTGTAGGGACAGCAATGGATAAAATATCGCCGCCTTGATTGTATTGGCTAATAGAGTTATTTTCAGGCAGATTTTCTTCCGAAGAAAAGAGCCATGTAACGGAGTATCGAGGGCCATTAGTGTGTGGTTTATTACAAATAATTCTACAACTTTTTCTAATTGTTCTAATGATTAATGATCAAAATACCGCGATGGTCCACTTTTTTATGTTTTGAAATTAAAAAAATGAAGTTGAGTGTTTTAAGTTTGAAACAGCCGCGACTCGGAAAGTATTCAGCTGGTGAATTTGGAGATAAATTATCAGCAATTAAACTATAGACCCAAAAGACGACCCTGACATTTAGAAGTCCAAGGGCAGTATGTATTTACTATTTTCCTTTCTCACTGACGAATAGAATCGCTTCAGTGCAGTGTTGGCTCAAAGCGTGGAAACCCGCTTTATCATCTTGTCATATTACTCAACCGGTGAGGCTTGGCGAGCCAACATGGCGTTATGCTTCGATTAACCCGAAGGAAGTGAGCCGTTCAACAAAACATTTTCATTTCACCTAACGCGGATTGACGGCCTCAGTCTTTTACTTTCAATTGTTTACTGTTTTTTCACACCTACCGGTTTTTCATAAGAGCATAAAACTCACTAACAATCGCCTTTCACAACACCGCACACTGCATCTTATTTGAATTTCGCGCTAAAGTGGTATCCACTCGCCGCAGTCCGGCGAAATCATAATTTTTTTAATATTTAAGAAGCATTGTCAATTCGAACACTTGTCAAGTCACGTGTTTTTTATTTGTTCTTTATGATGTTAAGTGCAAAACAAATAAAAAGCAGGGACTTCTAAAAATGCAAGCAGGCATCAATTTTAATTTCTCCTCACTGTCGGACACTCTAGGTCCAATCGACCATGCTTTTTAAATATTTAAGGATGCTTGCATATTTCCAGAATATATTTGCGTACATCCTTCTATCTTTGTTTTATATTATATGCGTGAATAATTCAGGCTTTATCTGCGTTACAGTAGTAACTCTGGAGAAAGAGTCTGAAATAAAGAAACTTGTTGTGAAGGGTGGGGGGGGGGGAGTGAAGTAAAGAGGCCCTCGATGTGGAGAACAAGAGAGAAGAAAATAAAGGACTGTCCCGTGAAAGTTTTCAGGAGGTTGTCCCCCTATCTCTTATGCGTCTGTTATTACGGTGGTAGGCATACAGACGCAAGACGATAAGTCCTATACCTTCTCTCCTTTTTTGTCACCCCCTTTCAACGTCTCGCGGATTTATATTCAACTAGAAACTTTCTTGGATAAGATTCAACAGAATTACAAAATAAAACCTAACGCCTTCTCTCTCTCTACTTTTTATTTAAATTGAAACTACGAAAATTGCAGCGCAAGATATTTTTAATTAGTATAAAAGTAATTTCTGCAGAAGAGGGTATATATAAATTATATAAAGTTGGAAAAGCAATTCACTAAAATCCCGATTCATTACTGCCAGTATGTTGGAAATACAACTTCCTCCCAGAATGCCTTCTTCAATTTCAGAGAGCGAAAAACTCGAGAAAAGTTTCGCTCATTCCATCTCCGTTTTATCCAATTATTGTACTTTCGTCCGTCGTAGATTTGGCCATCTATTTCAGGAGAGTTGAGTTTTGTCAGTCTATATATATACACATATACAGATATTTCTGAAGAAAATTAGTCGGCCTGGAAACATTAGCCTTACCCAGTCATAGAAATTTATTAGGTTTATACATTTTAAAAAATAAAAAAAATTTCTAATCAGGGGTGTATAATGTATATATCAGTTGTATAGAGTGGTATTTTTCTATGGAAGAAGAAACCTAGTCAATTGAGTGCAAGCTGATACGTTCCAACTTTGTGTTATGCGAAGGAAACCATTAAAAAAGAAATCAGAACCAGACCGACGAAGCCCGATTAATTAAGAGGCTACTTAAAAATCAGAAGCAGATTATTTTATAGCGTTGCAATGATTTTATTGCTCTCCTCAAAGTCTCACTTTCTGCAATCCTTCATCTCTTATAAATTGACCTCATTCAAATTAAAACTTTGATGTATTGCCAAGACTAAAAATACGGTCATGAAAACTTGATGACTGATAAGTTAGTTTTCGAAAAATAACGTTTTAATGATGGCCTGGTTTGTGGCATTATAACTGTATTAGATTTATATTAAAATTTGAATTTCGGATGAACTTCTCTTAAGGTGGACATTTCTAAATATGAATATGAATGTCCCGTTTCTCGCTTTCATAATTCAGGAGAGGAGAAGAGCACTCCGATTCTAGAGTGCTTCTTCTTAAGAGGTGCACCCTCTTGTTGACACCGGATGTACGACCGCAGTCACTAAATTCCACTTTCAAAATAGATTCTAGCTTTGACAAATAAGAAAAAACTTCCCTGTCATTTATGAATGTCTCCCATGGCATTTAGATTATCCTTAACTTCCGCTTTGAGTCCCCAATAGGTAAAGAATTTCTTTCAATTTTCCTACAAAATCATTTTGAAACGACGTTACTTTTAAATAACACATAAAACTTCAAAGCTATTTTCAGTTAAAGGAACCGTAACTTGTTTAGCTGGAATTGCGAGCAGAGAGAGAGAGAGAGAGAGAGAGAGAGAGAGAGAGAGAGAGAGAGAGAAGATTTATGAAATGCTTCTTTTGATTATCTTGTAGACGGAAAAAGGAAATGAAAAGACTTTGTTGGAAGGATGGTAGGCAAGTTTTATGAGAAGAGTTCGAATGACTGAACTTCTAGTATCGCGGAACGAGCTTCTCTATCGAATATTTTCTTAATGTTGAAAGAGGAGAGCTTGAAGAGAAAAACGGTGGGGTTGTTGGGGATGGTGAGATGAGAGAAAAGAAGGAAAGGGAAGGTCGCGGGGTGGGGTAGTAGAAAAAGTTGGATTGGAATTGTTTTCCTTAGTTTTAAGCGGTTTTACCCGGCAACCTCCCTCTTTCGCCATGTTTCAATTCTCCCACCAGTCGCCTCCTTGCAGAACCTCGCATTGGCTGAATTAAATGGAATATGAGCTACCGCCCCCTCTGCCACCCTCTTTACTCTTCGCAAAACGAGGCTAGCTTACAGGAAAAGAGAATCTAGATAGCCTCCTCTCGATGCATTTTTAAAGCCCATTACACCTGGAAAATGCGCAGGAAATTAACTTTTCATTCTCGTCGAAGTACGGGATTAACTTTCCATCATAAAAATCATAAACATACTACAGACTTTAAGTACTTTCATATTAGAGCAGAGTTCAAAGCTCCAACAAAATATAAATTTTAATTAGCAACTTATTCTAAGTAATAGAAAATCAAGGGCTTCTCCAAACAATTTTTAAAATTTAAATCTCTCAAGGCAGGGTTAATGTTGGCACTATCGATCTTTACTGACATGAGTAATTTTTAGAATCTGGAAAGGGAGGGAAGCCTTCCGGAAGTATGTAACAAATCAAGAAAATTACAACACGTCGGATGGAAGGTAGACAAAAAGAAAAGTTTGAAACGAGCGCTCGCTGCGGTGACTGTGCGTAATAACCATTGCCGCGAATCCGATAAGGACTGAGCGATAAAATTAATTGAATATTATTGCATCGATCGACTGCCCGGGCTATTGCTTTGGCTGTTATTTATAGCCTGGGAAAATAATTAAATTGCCGGCAATAAACGTTTCGTTATATTACTCTTCCCCTCTCTACAAATCATCCCTTCCTCAGAGAGATAATTCCCCAAAAGATTAGAGCGAATCTTCAAAAAGAATTTTTCAGTTTCTAATAAAATGTAATTTCAGATGAGAAGGGCTGGAATCAATGATTCAAGAGGGGAGACAAAATAAAAGGGGAAGGGATTACGTGGTTCCGATGATTCTGTTATTCAGCAGCACCCTACGTTTTCTGTGACTCATTCCTTCTGGGACATATTGAAACAGCATATATAAACAGAAGAAAAAAATCAGACGAGATTTCTCGAGAAGAGAAAGACTAATTTTCATTTAGAATGAGTCTTTTAGCAGAGAATAAAAAAACTGCCCCCTTTTTTTATTGATCAAAGTGGCTCTGTTGTAATTATTTCGATTCACTGAGCATTCTTGTATCAGTTTTCATCATATGAAATCCACATGCTACGGTTTAACTATCTGCTTTAACTTTGAAGAAGAGTGGTATAAAAAGGAGGGTGAACCTTTTTTCAACAACAGCAGGCGGAGTCTAAAGCTGCGCGCCACAATGGGGCCCCTTGGGACCAACAATTATAAGCGCAGGTAGGCCCTCCTGCCTCTGCGGTATGAAGAGCTCTGTGCTGTTTAGCAGACAGGCTGAAAAACTTTAAAGTTGCGCGTTATTCAGCTGCACTCACAGTTTATTGTATCACTATTACAGTATTGTACTATTACAACAACCTCGTCGATGGAAGGCATCTTTATTTTCCACTTAAAATCAACATTCCTCTGGGATTATATACAGAAAATGTTGATTGCTGGAACAAACAAAATAGAAGAAATTGAGGAATTCTAAACTGGAGTAATGCTTCGGAAGGAATGCCATCATGTCTTATTTTTTAAAGGATTAGTACGAAGAATTCCTAATGGAAGTACCCATTCTTGTATCTACTGATGCAATATTAACCAACATTAAGACGATATCGAATTCGAGACGAATTTAATTAAAATATAATCAATCATGCGAAATAATCTGCAGAAATCAATACAAGTAATTTATTTCGCTGGGTACTAATTCTCTCATAACAGTAATAGCCAATTCCTTCCTACCATTATTATGCTCATGAAATTGTAATATCCATTATCCCGATGATTGTCCTTGGAAGTATACTGGTTATTACTACTTTCCTTTCCCAGCTCATAATTGGAAGCACCAATGTGGATATTCTTAATGAATATACGCTTTACCTCTTGAAAATAATTGGGATGAATAGCCTCCTGCTAGTTTATAATACTCGGCAATTCTTTGCATTTCTATATTCAGAAGGGAGTATCCTACTTCTGGACGAATGTGGCTTTTATAATCATGTTAGATATTTTAAGGTTCACTCACTTCCTACAAGAGATTATGCAGGAAACGTAACCTTTCTACGTGTTTCGACAATGGAGGTTTAGTCTCGTGAGGCAGGAAGGGCTGACAGACTTTGTGATTCGTAATCACGCAATTTTCCAAAACACCTCGAGCAAGAAGTGCATTAGTATTCATGAGAACGCCAGGTAGACACTAACCTGTTTTTCTTTCTGCATATGAAGCTAATGTAAGGACTTGTAAACAAAACGCGACCACCCACAAACTTATCAACTCATGTGGTTTCAAAGTAAATTCCTCCCTTTTAAGGTATAAAGTGTTAATTGCAATTAAAACCGGTAAAAATGTGCTCTTCAAAGAAGTGTTAGAACCATAGGTCAAGAATAAAAAAAAGGAAAAGCACCATAAACAAATGAAACGTAGAAGAAAATAATGTAGGCGTGTGGAGGAGAGTGACACACACTTTGTGAATAAAAGCCAGAAAAGGTTAATTTTTGCAATTCATGGACCACATAGGCAGTCATTGTTCCTTTCTAAATTTCCAAGCAGTATTCTTCAAAATGAATTATTAGTCTATTATGCAATATCGCTCCAGTTCTTTTCTCTTCTAACAATGCTACAAACGAGAATCACTTGCATAAATTCTAAGAGAACTTTCATTATTGTAAGGAGACATCAAACTTTTATTTAAATGTTTACCAACAAAATTTTAGTTTTCCTTTAATAATAGAATCACATAGCAAATTCAATTTTCGAAAAAGAATTTTCATTTTCATTTCTAAAGACAATACCTCTCTGGATGGGTGGTGCCTGTAACAATGTCTCTCTCCCGGGCTCATTTACATTCAAAGTGCTTTGATAACCGAGTTTGCTCCGTGTCTCGTGCCTCGGGGATTATCATTTTAATGCATCTTCGACATTTTTTATTTGCTCTTTCATCTTCCATTTCATCCTGGTACAACTATTACAATAACAACTCTCGCTATATTTGTAGAATTACAACAACTTTCAAGTTCTGAGTTGTAATCCACATTGGTGCATGCAATTAACCTACTTGTAGCTGCTGTCGTAATTAATTGATTAATTGCATATCATTACCGTGAGAAGAGGAGCGAACATGAGGTTTGAAGGCTACGGCTTCTAACGGTCATTGCCTGGCACCTGACTTACGATGCGAAATTCTTTTTCTGTAATTCATCTATTATCTAATGATTACAACGTCTGGGTATCAGAAATCATGTTAAAAAATTTATTTTTCGTTCAGTGCGCACTACTTCTTCCTTCTAGTTTTAGATTTATTTCGTCGTTCATGTTCCTTTTTATTGCCACCAAGTATTTTTCATGAAAAAAATTTCAATCTAGCAGTGAAACCTTAACAGCCAATAAATTCAAATATTTGTTAAACTTTGTCTGATTTATTCTCTCGTATAGGAAATCACTTTTGAATTACTTTCAAACGAAATGAATCAGCTTTATTTTTCCATCACAATGTATCACTTGTTTATACGTTTAGTTGGAGATTCCTTTTCAGATTTTTGCACAATTGATTTTATGTGTTTAGAAATGCGCATGCCACTGCAAATAAAAAAGTAATTTTAGGACACAGAACATTTACTGCCGCCCTGTTTAACATTCACAGTTTAGGATTATGGAAGCCGACCATCTGTGAATATTAGCGCTAATCCTACTCCATGGCAGAAGTAGTCCCTAATCTTATCTGGTTCATAAAGTAGAATTCGACAGGTAGACAGACACCAGTGAAATATTCCATGGTGAAAAGGGGACGAAGGGAAACATTGGCATGGAGGCTCTGGCGTTCTAGACAGAAAACTAACCCAGGATTTCACTTCCGTCGCTTGAGAGAACAGATGTCTGGTCTACCTGACCCAAGGCCGACGGGCAGATCTAATAGATACTCGGGAGCTCCCCCTTACAAGTCTAATATAACCTACAACAAAACAGGTTTTTTTTACTTCTATTTCGATAAAAAAAATTCGATCCAGCAGCTTTACGAGAGTAATATCCCGTCCGTCTTGTTTCTACTGCCAAGCTTATACGACTTGTAAACACAGACACCGTGGCCATTATGGTGGTTTTATGGTGAAATAATTTTTAGCTGGGCGATTGACTGAATTATCGGCTAACGGTTAATTTACGGTTTGTTAATCTATTCAGGACCCTTGTCTTATTTCGATATGTGCTCATAATTAAATCTGATTCTGGCTACAAAATAGTCCATAGTAGATTTTTAGATACAATCTAATGGTAAATGATCTGATCTAAAGTTATTGATAACGGTATAAGGTTTTTTTTTCTTTTATAAAAAAAGGAACAACCGAATATATACCAACATGATGAATTAAAAGAATATTATTTTCAATTAAAAATATTTTTTTTTAGATTGTGAATGTTCATTAAATAATGATTTATAATTCCTGTTTAAATTTCAAAGAATTAATTAAAAAATTCGATGAAAAAATGCACTAAGGCAGTTTTGTGAAACACTTTTATAAATTTATTGGTATTTTGAAATGGATATGCTTCATAATTGAAAATGAAAACTTTAGCATTGTAGCCAACCAACAAATTATATGTTCTTTTCAACGCTTTTTTCTTCCATTTTTACTATTATGTATTTTTATTCTTATTTATTTGATTACTCAAAACTCGGGAGGAATGGTATGACAGGCATTCTTTGATTCACTAACTTAAAATATAAATAGAACCTAAAAAGGTCTCAGGTTATATTTTATAAATACATTTTCTCCCTTTTTGTTGAGAAAAGAATTCTTCGACTTTGAGAATAAAGGGTCCCTGACTTTCCCGTGGGGAACAAAGATGTTGAAAACCGGTTTTCCATCGCGGTGCTCAGTCGGAATTGAAAATCCCTCGACTCAGCAGCTTTATTACAAATAAGTTTTTCGTTGCGCTTCTTGCTTCGACACAAAATACCCAGTTTGTTTCGACTTGTCGACCATTAAATTACCCCACGCTTGTATTTTAAATCTAAGTTCTAAAATATAAACTTAACCCTCGACTCAACTATCACGTTTGGTCATATATGTATTTTAAATCTTTTTTTTTGTATTCGGCCACCGGGAACATTAACCAAAATAGAAATATTATACAAAATAGAATGAAAATACTGGAGAAAGTTATATTTTTGTATTAATTTTAAAAAGTATTTAGAACCGCTACCTGGTAACTGTCTGAGTGCAGTCGTAGTAGTGCAATTTAGCAAAAAATTGATTTACGGGATTATAGGCCGTTGCACTCAACTATGACGGTTACAGTTCATTGCGCTGGATCATTAAATCTACAAGTTACAAAATTTAACTTGCGAGGTGCAATTTTGATAATCAGCAACTAAAGATAATTAGTTTGTTATTAGAAATTTCTAGAATCAGTCGTTTGGGTATTGCGAGAAACAACTATTGTTTTTAATTTAAAATAAGCTTATGAAATTACACTAACATCGAAAATTGTCGACACTTTGAAATGTTACTACTCATTAAAAAAAACTCCACATCGAATGACTCGCAATAGAGATATTTTCGAGCATTTAAAGAGAATATATTACGTTAGAAGTTTTTGAAATAAAATGGAAGAATTTCATTAAGTTTGTACCTGGACTTCAACATGCGACATGACCTAGGAAAGTTGTATCAAAAGTCTCAAAATAATAACACAGAGTGTGTGAATCCTTATGTTTAATTTAAACCAATAAAACATTAAAAATCTTCACGGATTCCTAAGATATCATTAAAAATGTCGAAGCGTATCTGCATAGAGTTTGAGAACTGTCGACAGCAGTGATCGCCGACGTGAAGCGACATGCTTGGACATCTACGTAACTGGCAACGTTTACAAACGAAAATAAATTTGTGTTTTTTATTTTCTATATAATTTTCAAAGTGCCTGCGTGCAAATAACCAGTAAAAGAAATTTCGGAAATTTGATAATTTTGTTTATAAGCTCTGCAAACTTCAGACACATGGACATGGATTCAGAGTTTTTCTACAACTTTCTTTGGTCATGCCACAACAGTCGAGTTAGAAAATTGGAGAAATTCTTGTGTATTAAAAAAACTGCTTACGTGATTCTCTTCATAGGCTTTCCAACGTTTTTTTTTAAATTTTAAATCAGCCGTGTTTTTTAATAGTACTGGCGCTAGTCGGGCAATTTATTCACAAACTGTTTCATTTAGATTTCCTGTCACTACACATTTTTAAATTTAAATGTAACGTTTTGAATTATACATTTTGTGTTTCCTTGCACAAAACGCTTTACTATTTCCATAATTTTACATTAATTACCTTATTGAGATTGAAAACAAAGATAAGTATAGTTTAAAACAAGTCATTTAAAATACAAACTCGTATGTATAAAAATTTGAAAATGTTAAAAAGATTATTTAGATTTTGATTTAGACTATTAAAATTAACTTGTTTTTTAAGTTATTAATAATTATTCGATTAAAATTATTAAGAAATAAGGAAGAATACTCTTGCCGTCGGAAACCCACTGTGCTATATAATATTTAGATTTGTTGGATATATTTAATAATTTTCGGTATTAATTTATGTAAACTGTTTTGTAAATGAGATAATTATATCAAAAAATATTTAAGGTCTTTTAAAGAAAGCTACTTAATAATTAAATTAACTTTGTCACATCATGTGTGGAATAATCATTTAGTATGAATAACTTTTCTGCTAATTTAAAAAAAATTAAAAATAATAAAATTAACCCAGCCGCCTTTAAACGTAACACATACACAGGCTATTCGTACTGAAATTTAGGTAAGAATAAATCACCTTCACAATGTCCCGCTATTCGCAAAAAAAAATTCCGCTATTCGCAAAAAAAAATTCGCTATTCCTGCTGAAATTTCGGCATATGTATTGCTAAAATAAATTAAATTAGAAAAATATTATTTGTTTAAGGATGAAAGTATTTTAGATGCCCAAGAGCATTCTAAACGTTTAGTGCACAATCAGATTTTAATTTAAAATTCTAAACCGGCATTGGAAACCAAAAACCTGAAACGATAAAAATGAAAGAAAAGGAACTTGGGAGTTCATTCACCCCCCATTTGACCCTGTCTAATTCCTGTTATTTTTTTTATTCCAAAAAAAGAACCTCAGGAAGCATTCGTTACTGTATTTTTAACCTGCGATACGAAAAGTCAGAAATAATTCGAAATTAGATTGAAGAAATACTATTTCAAGATATTTTGTACTGAAATTTTAAAAACTTTTTAGAATTTTCCCCCATGCGGTTAGAGGGCAACGACGTGGGCGATTTGTAAGTCTGCTACTAGATGGCGACAGGGGTCCGCCGGAGGAAAGTTGTGCATGATTGGGATCAGGTGGTTCCCGGCACGCACGAGGAATGGAAAGCATATCACCCACGCACTCTTGTCACGTATCTCCACACGCGTTTCAAGCCGGAAATCACAAAACAGGTGATGGTAGACTTACCGGCGCAGCAAAGCACGTGGACAGAATGAAATCCAGTTTAAGACCGGCACTTTGAAAGCTCGTGGCAATTTTTCCGTGAAGTCACGGCTGTTAATTTGTATCGCACACGTTAATCCCTGGTTTTGGCACTGGACAACACGAGTCACTGAATCTTCACTGAATCACTGAAATCCGAGCAATCGAATTCGAAGCACTAATTTTTTGTTTAAGTTGCGAATCTGTTACCACAAGGATCGTCTCGTGGCACAGAAAGAGCGTGGTAAATACGACACGCGATCCTCGTCGTGGACGGCGCGGGAATGAGTTGAGCATGGCCGCGCTTGACTCTGGTGGTGGGGATGAATCGCGTGGTGGGGGACAAACACTCGCGCGGTTGGGGAAGAGAGACGGGGGAGAGAAGATGTAGTGGTGGGGGAACGGCACGCCGCGCGGTCAGTGGTGGGGGAGTCGGTGAGACGGAGAGGTCGACGTTTGTTGTCACAAAGAGCGTGTTTCAATCTTGCGCTTAAATACCACATTCATTACCCACACAATCCTAGAATTTAGTTAACCTGGACCCACTTGACGACCCCGATTTTAACGAACTTCAATCCTCACCCCTGTCGCTATTCCCACGCTATAATCTCATGACTGTAAAAGTTGAAGTATTTTTTTGGTATTTCAGATTAATACTACTACACTTGGATGTCCAGGTTTAAACCATGCAGAATGACAATTTCTATTATAACTTAAAATCTACTTGACTGAATGAATTTTATATCATGCAGTTTTTTAAATACAGGAAATAAAATTCAAATATAGAGAAAAATACTTTCACGAATGAAAACATCTTTTATGGACAGAAATTAGGGTTTCCTTCAGAAGAGGAAGCAAGCCGAAAAGATGAAGACTTCTTTCAGGGGAAGAGAACTCTGGATTGACAAGCAAGCTATGAGTATGCATGAAATATACCAATACTGAAATTCTCATCTGACGCAGCAACAACATTTTCGCGCACTTTATTACAAAAAAATGTACATACAAGAAAAATTACAGGTTGTTGCGCAAATTTTACGTAAAACATCCACTTTGTTCAATAATGTTTTACACGAATTTCCATTAAATCCTGCACTTTCATATAAGATTTCTCGGCTGACATTGCACTTTTTAGCCCACATTTCACAAATTTGTTCAATTTTTGTGTACATACTATTGAATAAAGAGTTTACGACTCCAATCAACAAATATAACTCGGGCGGTGGAATCAAGTCAATAATTTGCTTTTCTTCTTCTGATGAAATTATCGGTAAATTGAAACAATTAAAAAATTTTTTACAATCTTTTTTAGCTTCGTTTGCTTTCCAAGCTTTAACATTTTCAATGCAACTCCCAATCGTTCTCAAGGCGCCTAGAGCGTCTAAGAAATCTTTATGAGCGGTACACCAAGTGCATGGGTACGAACAGCTGTGAGACATCAGACCAATCAATATATTTAATAATTTTAGATCCGCTGAAACTTCACCTTCGAAAGCCTTTAGATTTAGTAAGTCTCACAAAACTGATAAATTATCATGATTTTCTTCAGGAAATTGAGTTACACCTATAAAAAATAATTTATTCACACCAGAATCTTTGAAATCCTTGACAACTACTCCTTTATTATAACTTTGCCGTTTGTTTTTGCTTGGAAGCACCAACTCATTGTTCAACGATTCAATAGATAATGTTCTTTTTAAAAAAACCTCCTTCCCCATATGCACCAATTTTAATGTACGCTTCATCCACTTCACGAGATTCCTCAGCATCATAGATTAGTTTTTTAATATTTTTACAAAATACAAAATATTCTTCTTTTGGTATGCTTTCCGTTTTAGAGCTTATTAACTGGCACTTTGTTACATAAAAATGGGAGTCAAGTAAATGATTCAAAGTTTTCATTTTGTCTTTTAGATTAGGTTCAAATATTTTTCTTTTTTTTTCGTAGCACATTAAACTGATTTAGCGATTCCTAAAGTTGTGTTAGTTGACAAACCAAAATAAGTACTAATTTTCGATAAATTTTCAGCGGATATCACCCGTTCAGCTTCTTTTTTGTTTCATAAAACACTTACAGCCATTGGTCTACCTTGTTCCCTTGACAACGATATCGAATCATTATTTGGATACGTTTGATCGGTAGATTTTTCTGTAATTACATAACACACCAAGTGTTCTTTCACTTTCTAATCTAATGATGAATCCAAGTTTTGCATTATATTCCTTTTTTGTACAATTATGACGCTTACCTGTGGCGATAATTGATAAACATTTTCCACAATTGTTATTTGCAGATTTTTTTTCTTTGATTTTTTTTAATGATTGTAGCAGAGGATCTTGAAAAGTTATATTAACTTTCATATTTCACTATAATATATAATTCACAAGAACACGGCTTTCCAAAACTTGATCCGAGTATTATTACCTAACTTAAAATTAGAATAATCAGCAGG
>JAAAKG020203169.1:0-23323 GCA_010014905.2 Druon quercuslanigerum
CTACCCATACTAAGAATTGCCTACCTTGTTGTAGACGATTGCTAGTATGGGTGTCTTATGCAAGATTTCCCCTTCTATAAAAAAATTTTTTTTAAAACTAGGTTGAATGACGAACTACTTTGTTAAAAATTTAATTTATTAGTACAGGATCGAACTATTTTGTTCAAAAATATTCATTTTATTTGAATATTAACTTTTTTAACTGGAAATTTCAGTATTCTATTTTTGGTTGAAATTTTATCGTTTTTAGTTGAAAATTCAACTATTTGGTTCAAAATGAACTTTTTTGTACAAAAATCGATTATTTTGGTAAAAAATTCAACTGTTTGAATGAAAATGAACTTTTCGGTTGAACATTAATATTTTCGGTTAGAAAACTCAATTGTTTCGTAGTGAATTTTTTGTCGATGAAAATCGAGTTATTTTGGAAATGGTGCAAGATATCATAAATCAGTAAAGGAATTTTGCGTTGAGCTTTTTTAACTATACAAAATATTTTCTTAAAACTTTTTCGTGTCTATTTTTGTATACAAGGAAAATGCGAAAATTAGAAAACAAACTGACAAAACATAAAAGTGTTGTTTTTTCCAGAAACAGCTGACATTTTTTAACTTTGAACATTTTCTACATTTTTTCGCAAATTTCTGAAGAAGGCACTACCACACTCTGGAAAGCAATCCTGAATATCTCAATTAGGCCCAAAGTTATATAAGCTTAAAGAAAAAAAAATTTTATTAACAAAAATTTTATTAAAAAAAAACAACAACATATTTTGTCATTAGTCTTTTGGATAGGAAATTTTGTCCTTTTGGATTGAACTTTTAAATGCCTTATTTATAGCCAAAAAATTCAATTCTTTGGAGGAAAAACCACATATTTAATTGAAAAGTCATCTTTTCGATTGAATTCACCTGTTTTTTTATTTAAAATATAAATATTTTTTGATTGAAATGTCAACTATTATATTTTTCGTTGACAAATAATCTTTTTTTTTTGCTGAAAATTCAAGTATTCAGTTAAAAAATCGTTGCTTTTTCTTAAAAATTCATCTTTCAGGGTTTAAAAGTCAACAGTTTTTCAAAACATTCAACTTTTTAGATTAAAAACTCAACTCTTTCGTTGAAATTTCATCCCATTTGTAAGAAAATAGATTTTTTTTATTGAAGATTCAACCTTTTTTTGAAATCCCAATATATTTCGACATGAAATCTCAAGCATTACATATTGAATTCAATATGGTACCTAAAACTTTAATCTTATTTAAAAGAATTAATTTCCCTATTTTCGTGAAAAATCACCCGTTTACCCCTGCATTGAGTGTCAGAATTTTGAGCTGTGAAGTCTGATAAAATATTATTTTTGTATCTTCTGTGTTTTATTGTATGCGTTTATCAAACGAAATAATATAAAAATTCAAAAAAATATTCTAATTAAAAAAATGTTTAAGTGCAACCTTCATGTGATCACCTGTGACAAAGGAGGCAAGGGATTGAAGTATTTGAAATAGCGCAACGCAATTTTTGTACGGACCCAAAAGAAATGATAAATTCTAGTATTTGCGCTAAAATTTACCTTCTGCTGTTGCTGAGTTGGATTACACATTTCTAACAAGTTATACTTTTTGTAGGTCATATAGTTAGGGGCCACTGAAAGGAGGCAAAAGCCACGAATAACTTCAACCACAACAGCAATTTCTGGATTCTTTAGATTTGCCTTGTTGCCGGGATTTTTATTCATAATTATTTCACCCAGCTCCTCGATGACGGCATTCCTTTGCATGTTGCTGTTACTGTGTCGGCTTTAACAAAAATCATAATTTAGATGTAAGCAGGCCACGGCCTCACTTCAATAATAAAAAACGTGAATAGTGTCTAGGGTGTTTACTCAATCCTGGAGAAAAAAATGCCTGAGGATTCTATGTTTTTTCCATGTATATAAAGTCTTGCGAGTTAATTATAAATGTTTTTTTTTTCAGTTTCTAGGGATTAAATTAATATACTTAAGTTAGATATTAATAAAATAATTATTAAAAATATGACATTAATAGACTTCAGGATTAATTAAATAAAAAAAATTTTTAATTCAAAAAAATTCACTGAATTAAGCAGAATTGAGTGAATTTAAAAGGGTAAATAAATTTTTTAAAGAGAATTCCAAAGAATTTAAAAGAATTCAGGGTGAATTCCAAGAAAAATTTTTTAAACTTTGAAACCCTAATAATTACTGTCACAAGTGACTAATAATTACAGATCAATTCAAGATAAATTTAAAAGAATTCAAATTAATTGGAACAATTTTAGGAATCGAAAAAAATTTGATTGATTACAATAAATTTTGAGAGAATTTCACAAAAAATAAACCTGAATTTACAAAGAAATTAGGTCAATAAAAACATTTTTTTTAAATTTAATTGTGTAGAATTGAGTGAATTTAAAAAGAGTTCAAAAGAATTGAAAAGTATTTAAGATAAATTAATAAGAATTTTAGGCGAATTACAAATGAATTGTGAAAAATATTTGAAAATCTCTCCAAATCTTCGAAACCCTTCGAAACCCTACGAAGTGACTCATGTTTGCTGAAAAATTCTTTGAAATCCATTAAAATATTAAAATCCCTTAAAATGATTAAAACCTCTGGACATCCCTTGAAACGGTTTAAATCTCTTTAAAATGCCTTGGAATCTTTTAAAATACCCTAAAATATTTCAGTTTTTGAAAGCCATGAAACTACTGAAATAAATAAAAAATTCTGGTAATCTTTTAAAATATCCTAAAAGATTTCGAATCCTTTGATATTTTTTGAAAGCCCGTGAAACTTTTTAAAGCACTTGGAAACGCCTGAGAATCTGTTACAATATAATCAAATATTTCAAATCCTTTTGAATCCCATTAAATTACTCAAATGAATACAAAATTTCTTTATAATAATATGGTAATTATTGTAATAATGTTTTGAAATAATACAAATTATTTTAAATTATTTTAAAAAATTCAAACTCGTCTGAGATTTTTTAAAGCTGTTGAAAATGCCAAGGAATTTGAAAAAAATGGGTTAAAATATTACAAATCCTTTAATAATTTTAGCAATTAAATTAAAACTTTTAAAAATTGAAAAAAAGCAATTGAATTGAGCAGAAAAGAGTAAATTGACAGAAAGTCAAGTAAATTAAAAAACTTACAGTTAATTCATAAAATTCAAGAGAATCCAAAGAACTCCAAATCTCTTCAAATATTACAAAACCCTACCAAATATCTCACTTCTCACGAATCAATTCTTTAAAATGCACTAAAATTTCTAAAATTACGTGATATTCTATGACGATATTTTCTGAAATCATGGAAAATGTATTAAAATACCTTATAATATTTCAAAAGCTTTAAAATCACTGCAAATTAATCAAAGAATTTTTTGAAGTCCTTAGAATCTTTTAAAATTCCCTACAATAATTCGAATTAAAAGCTCGTTAAAATGCTTTAAAATCTTAAAAAATGCCCTAAAATCTCAAAAATTCCTTAAAATTATTTAAATCTATTAAAAATGTCTCGGAACCTTTATGAATAACCTGAAATATTTCAAAGAATGCAAGGTAATTCAAAAAAGGTATAGACCTAAAATGAATAGTGATTAACCCATGAATTAATTTATTGAATGAAAAGTGACTAATGTGCTTTTTTCATTTGAAAAATGTGACTGTGTGGGCAGCCCTTTTTTTATCAGTTAAATCTCACAGAAATTCTCTGATTTTTGTTTTTTTTTCAAAGTGCCTTACTCGAATAGGGTAACCATAGAGACCAAATCTTTAACATAGGGTACTTTACGGGCCTTAACTGAATATACGGTATAATAAGGAATATAGGGGCCAGTCTGTGAGGCCTGTTATTTGAATCACATTTTTTTCGAACTTTTCATTCCAGATAGCACTGGTGTCCACATACGTGGACACGTATTTATAAACGAAAATATATACAATAAACGATATATGCCTATACATTTTTTGTTTTTAAGGCAAAAGAATTAAAGATCCACGAAAAATGTATTTCTTTATTTTTGCGTTCATGGCGCCAGGCAGAAGAGGTTTAACTAAAATCTTTTTTGTTGAAATATCAACTTTTACATTTTTCATTGAAAAATCATCTCTTCAGGTGAAAATTTAACTCCTAGGTTGAAAGTTAAACTGCTTGCTTAAAAGTTAATTTTTTTCGGTCGAATATTCACAATATTACTTGACAATTCAGTTTCATTTTGGTTCAAAATAATTCCTTCAAATGAAAATTTCACTACTTTGATGTAAATTCAACTAATTGGTTTACTATAAACTTTCTCTTAAAATGAATTCTACGAAATGAAAATTATACACCATTATTTGTTGATAATTGGTATTTTTTAGTTTAAAAATTCAACTAATTAGTTACAAAAATTTTTAAACGAAAATACAGAAGTATTTTTTGGTGAAACATTGATCTTCGTGGTTGAAAATTTGAATTTTTGGTTGAAAATGAATGCACTTTGTTGAGAATTCTTCTTTTTTGTAAGAAAATTATTCTTATATGTTTGAAATTCATGTTTTTCGTTGAAATTTTAACTATTTATCTTTAAATTTAACTGTTTTGCAGAAAGTTCATATTTTTGGTTGAAAAGACAAATTTTTGATAGAAAATCAATGAACTGTTTTTGATTAAAAATGAAAATAAATTATTGTTTGAAATATCAACTATTACATTTTTTGTTTAGATTTCACCTTTTTTCGTTGAAAATGCAAGTACTTGGTTCAAAGTTGAAGTACTTTGTTATGTAATTTATAAGAAACTGTAAGATTTTATCAACTAAAGTTCAAAAATATTTTGCAAGGAAACGTAAAATAAATTTTTTCAAAATAATAGCAAATAGTGTCATCACTCAAAAAAAGGGTCAAATAGTGTCAATAGTGTTGTAAGTCCAAGGCCTTTGTAATTAAACATAGAAAAAGAATCAAACGAAATGTTAAAAAAACACATAATTATACTTACTTGAAAATAATACTGAAAGTCTTCGGTTCCTGAGAAAAGTATTTTTCTAAGACGGTGTTGGCTTTAGACTTTAAATCATCCAAGTTTGCTTTAGTGACAATTTCCACTGGAACCAATCTTAACAAAAACTTGGAACGTTGCTTTTTAGTGGTGTACACATCCTTTATGATTGATAACGCTAGCTTCAATGGATCAGGAACACTGGTTTGTATGAAAAGTGTATTTTTCACACCAGTTTCAACCGCCTATAAAATAGAAAAGATATGTACATATGAAATTCAAGTAATTTCCTCATCCTTACTCATGGGTACTTTTTTAGCGCTCAAAGAGTAACAAATAAAGGATAAAGTCATAATACTTAAAAAAATTCCAGTTCAATTCAAAAGAACTTTAAATATTTGGGGGAAAAAAATTAAAAATCACAAAGATTATATTGATTTCCGTCAAGTTTGAATTAGGTTAGAGGAATTTAAGGTCAAAGAGGATTCGATAAAATTCATTAAAATTAAAGGTGATTTTTAAAAAAATTGAAAAAATTCACTGAATTAGGTACAATTGAGTAAGTTTAAAATAATTCTAGTCAATTAAAAAAATTTAATAGAATTAGAAAGAAATTAAAAGAATTGAGGGTAAATTAGTAAGAATCTTTCAACATTCCCTAAAATATTTGTAATGAATATAGGGTTACCATTAAATATGGTAGATTCAGGATAGCCACTAAAATTTGTCTACGTATTCTGTTATTTTTTGGCTTAAATTTTTTTTTAATATTGTCTAAAGAAAGAATTGCATCCTTTTTAGACATAAGATTATAAGAATTGTCTCTCTTTCCTACTTGTTTTTATCAGGGTGACCGTTTTAATCGAAGAAAAGAATTCCCAGTCATTTCCCGGTTAGCAAATATTGTTCCCGGTCAATCAACTTTAAAAAATTGAACTCTATACTAAACATTTTTCCATTTTGAATAATAAAAAATAGACAACACAATTAACAATTCAAAGTGGAACTCTTAAATTAAAAATTTTTTCAATTGAAGTTTAAAAGTTTTTTAATTCAAAAATCTTTTTTTCAAATACTCAATAATTTACACGTATAAAACTGGAGGGTACTAACACTTTTTAATTGAGCAGTTTTAAATGAAATGCAGATAAACTGCAAAATTCAGAATTGTTAACATTTCTAAATTATACAGTTCAAAAATTTAGATTGGGTTCTAAAAATATAAATTCACGGTTGCATTCTCAATACTCTCAATTTTATTTTATTGTTTATTTTTTTAATAAAGAAACAATCAATGAACTTATAAAATTTTCAAAAATATATTAAGTTATTTTGGACTAGAAACATTACACATTTTTTCATTAAAATTTTGTTTAACTTAAAATTTCTAAATTAGAAGTTACATTGTTTGCATTTTAAACAGTTTAAGCATCCTTGAAAAGCTTGAAAATTTTATTTCAAAATCATGAGAAATCTATAAGTTGTTAAAACTTTTTTCAAATTTAAAATTATTTTTGAAATTTTTTCAGAACTTTTAAATAACTTTTAAAATTAATTAAATTTTCCCTACAACTTATAGAAAGTCCTTTGACATTAAACAAATTTCCTTCAAATTTGGATTTATAAAAAAAAATTAAACACTTATTACTTGTATCAAAAATTAGAGTAATTTCAAGAAATATTAATAAATATAAATTAAGTAAATTCAACTGTTTAGTAAAAAATTCATCATTTTGATTGAAGTTTCAACTATTTTATTAAAGATTCGTACTTTTAGTTGAAATTAACTGTTTGAGGAATCCTTTTTTAGTTTTCAAAACTAAAAACATAACGACTTCACTTTTAATTGAAAAATAGTTTTTTTTAATTACAAATTTAAATGTCCACTTTTTGTAGTTGAAAACTTATCTTTTAGTTACAACTTTATGTATTTTGTTGAAAACTCATATATACGTAGAAAATTAAACCTTCTTTAGTTGAAAATTCGTTCTTTTGGATTAAAATTTCTTCTTTTATGTTAAGAAATAACCCTTCTTGGTTGAAAATTAATCTCTCTCAGCTAAAAATGAAACTCGTTGACGAAAATCCAGTTGATAAAAAAAATGCAGTTAATAATTTTCTTTTCTCCATAATATTGGTCTTTTGTATTGATAGGGACTAAAATTTAATTTCTTCATCCGAGATATTTCGTATCATTATCAAAACACCAGGATCCGTCTGCCCGATTTCATATGAAATCGATCAGCTTATATAAAGTCACATGCGTAGAATCACAAAACTTTAAAAATAGAATTACATTGAGCAATTTGTATGAATTTAATTAATAATAGATTTAATGCTTCCACAATGATTTATTATGATGAAAAGTAAAAAACCCGAAATATTTCCGTTTTATTAAGTTAATTAATCTTCAATTTCAATGTTAAACCCAAAGGCAGCAAAGTGAAAAGCGACCGTTTTATCTGAACTTCAAAATAATTAAAAAATGTGACAACTGTGTCGTTTTATTCTCTCCTACCTGGAACTTTCTTCGTTCCCCTGGTGTTTCAACTTCCGCGTGGAGTTGGTCAATTTCCTTAGATAAAGCAGTTGAAATATCTTCATTATCCTCCTCTGGATCCAAAACTGTGGGCTGAGGCTCAAGAACTTCCAACTGGGGTTCTACAACATCGGCCTGAAGTTCTTCAATTTCAATGTCGGGCGCTATATCTTTAACCTGGGGTTTTAGAGCTATATCATCGGGAACTTCAAGTGCCACCTGTACTACTTCAACCTCCATCTGGGGATCAACTATCTCCTTAACTTCTTCAACTTCGACATCGACTTTGGAAACTTGACCCTACGAAGAAACGTATCCTTTTTTACCACTTTCAGATTCCACTTTAATCAGGTCGCAAAAACTAGAATACGTAAATATACCTCGGCTTTGTCAGCAAATTCGTTTAACAATCTGTAAGCGTCTCGTATGCAATTTTTTTCTTGAAAGTTGCACGTGCATAAAAAGCCTTTCATTCCGGATTCCAGAACAAACTGTTTTCGCTTTTTTTGCGTGTTGGAGTACCAGTTAGGCTTTCTTTTGCTAGACTGTGGTCCCGGTGGCCCACGGGAATCCATTTTCAACAATTATTTTGAGTAGCGACTGTGAAAATAGCTAAACCTAAACGTTTCCAAACGTTTTGATTCTTCTGACAAGTTTTGTTTTGCAATCAGCGGCACGGCAACACACGGCAACCACCGGTGAAATAAAACCATAAAACGTAGAAGCGCCAAGGCCACAGCGCCGCTGGTTGTGGCTACAGCTTAGGTTAGGTAAAAAGAAAGCGCATGCGTGACTAGTTTGAAAATTCCAAGTGTAACTTGGATTAGTTAAAATCCTTAAAATCATTCTAATCAAAATCTTATTTTTACAATTCCAGGGATCGCAACGCAAAAAAGGGGAAATAGGGTAATATAAAAGAAACAATCTTTTGATGCACTCTCTTGAAATTCTTTGAAATCTTAAAACATTACTAAAAATTAATATTTCGTTGTGTCCTTCATATTCCCGGAAATCTGTAGAAATATTTTTTAATGAAACTTAATTAAAATTCATTAGAGTATGAAAGTATTTTCAAATTCCTTGAATATAAATAAAATTTTTTAATTAAATTAAAGCAAAATTTTTTTCATTGGATTTAAATTCCTTGGATTAAAAAAAAAACACTTTTAAAGTCGTGACATTGCTTGATATCCCTTGAAAAGATTGAAATAAGTAGAAATTCATAAAAACAAATTTAATTTAATTACTAAAAATTTACTTCAATCCCATGAAATCATAAAAATGCATTAGAGCAGAAATAGTTTTAAATGCCTTGGATACAAATTATATTTAATAATTCAACTTCTCTTCAAAACCCTGTTTAAATAAAATGCAAGAACGCGTTTCATTTTGTGGTTTTAATTTATAACATTAAAAACATAAATTATTTAAAAATCTATAAAAAAATTTTGAACATTGAGTTATGAAATTCATTGGAATGAAATCTCTTGAAATTCTTTGGACTCTTTTAAAATAACTTAAAACCCTTTGAAAATAAACTATTTAAAAATTCACGATAACAAGTTTTTAAACGTTGAGTTCTAATATTTTTTTAAACGAAATCTCTTGAAATTCTTTGGCATCTTTTTAAATAAATCTTCAAAATCCTTTAACATTTTTCTATGCCCTTCATATTACCTGAAATTGTTGTTTGAAGGAAATTAAACTTAAACTTTATTTATTTCCTAAAGTTTCCTAGACATTCGTTAACATCCTTTATAATATTCGGAAATTATAAAAATATGTAAAAACAATTTGAAATTCCATATGAATGTAGATAAATTTTTTAATATTCATTAAATATCTCTTTAAAAATAGTTTAAATAATTTGTACGCGCGTTTATATTATAATATTACAGGCATAAACTACATAAAAGTTCATGATACCACATTTTTAAATATTAAGAGTTCTAAAATTTTTTGAACAGAGTTCAATAATTTAAGAAATTAATAATCCTAATACTGCCCTTAAATTTTCCGAACTGACAGGGCTGGATTTTGGTAGTTTTTCAAAAATGTTAAATTCTAGAACTTATTAAATGTATGTTCAATCGAAAAATGTGTTGGCAAATTTTTAAACTCCTATAAAAGTTTTAAATTTCATAGAATATACAATTATTTCAAAATTATAATCGTTGGCTTAAATCTTGTAGAACATAATAGTTTAATTCATTTGACCTTATAAAAATTTATTAATTTCTCAATACTTAGTTTTCATCTTAATATTTTCGTGGGATGCCAAATTGCCATAAATGATAAAAAAAATCTAATTGTCGCAATATATATCTTAAATCTAAACAAAAAATTTGAAATTTAAAAAAAAAGATAAAAAATTTCCCCCTTTCACTCAACAAGATTCAAATGCTTTTATAAATTTAAAAATACTGATAACAAAAATTAGCCTGATAAATTTTTCAGAATTATGCAGTTCAGAAAAAACCTTCAAAATTCCACTCTTTCGATTAAAAAAAATGTTTTCCGATAAAATACAAAAAAACAAACAAAAATCCCCTTTCAATTCAGAAAAATTTCCTCTTTTCCAGCCCAGCAAAAATGTCAAAAATAAAAAATTACTTTATCCATAAAAATGGTAGAAAATACTTTTATGAAATAAAAACAAAAAAAGACAAAAATGGCCTCCTTTAAAATTTCGTCCTTCCACCTGAATGAAAAGCTTTAAACGAAAAATGTCCCTCTTCCAATACCGGAAAGCATTTCAAACCAAAATTACCCCCCTTTCAATTTTGATAACAAATCAGTCTTATTTTATTAACGAGAAAAATAACAAAAATTCCTTCCTTTAAAATTAGGTGTATGTTAAGTTAAATTATATTAATCGCTGGGGTATTATATTGACCCGCAATAATAAATTTTGTAGAAATTGTTGATGTAAGTTGTTGGCTTTAGTCAGGTGAATTGAAATTTAGCGAAGTACAAAAATGTTTAGTTTGTTATTTTTTAAACATTTTCTATTTTTACGAAAAATAAAATTCAGCCCAATTGTTTCTGGCAGAGAAATAATGTTAGATTATCAAAAATGTTGTAGTTGGCAATAATTGTTAAAGTATTCTTCAAAGTGCAAGTTATTATTGTAAATTATAACCATTGTAGCTGCAAATCATAAACTGAACGTCAAGACTTCTTAAACTAAGTTACATTATTTTAATTTTTAATATTTTTACAATCCTTTAAAAAACTTCAGAATGTTATTTTAAATTCTTGAAAAATCTGCGTTTTACATTTTTGTTCAGAACTTCTAAGCATCTTTTAAAATTATTGGAATTTTTCCGGTAAACGTAGAAACTTCGTTTGAATTATTATAAATCATTTCAAATTTTTTATCTTTTCAGACCATGAAATTATCTTTTCAACTTACTCAAATTTTTTTTCTAGTAATAATAGGTATTCAATATTTATTATACATCGAAATTCAACAATCTTACTTGTTAATGAAATTTTTTAAAATAGAACATTTTAAATTATGTTTAAAGTCGTTTTGTTTCGTATATTTGATTTGTAATTAATGATTTTACATGAACAGTTAAATATTTCTAAATATTAAGCATTTCTTTGTTTTCTGAGATACACAATTGTAGACTAAAAAAATATTTTTAATCATGAATATATTATTTCGAAGTCATATTAAAATTAAAAATAGCTTATAAAGTTTCAATTGGGCGTTAACATTTGTTTAACAACTAAGACTTTCCAATTAAAACAATTTAATTTTTAACGTTGAAATCTGAAAATTCTTAAATTTTTTCAAGATTCCGAATCGCCTTATAAAATCAATTATTAATCACTTGTTAATCCTTAATATGCAGTTCAATTAAAAAACCATTATAATTTATATTCTCAGTTGATAAAATTAAAAAGTTTTTTGTCAAAAATTGCAAATTCTAAACACTTCTAACTTTACAATGTCTTTAATAACTGCAGTCTAAATTTCTTTGAATGAAAAATTGACGCTTAAAAATTATAATCTAAAAAGGAAAATGTTTAAGTGAAACATTTTCGAATAACGCATTTTAAACTGAATAATATAATTGAAAATTATAAAAATTCAACTAATTATTTCAAAACCCATTGAAATTAAATAAGAAATAAATTCACTGTCATTTTACGGGGTTTTCTGGACTTATAAAATTCCTGGTCCAGCGGGCAACCTGCACTTGTTAATTTTTAAACGAATTAAATTTAAAAAAAAAATGTTTAAAATTGTAAAGGCTTTGAATATAAAAAAGTTTTAATATCACAATTTTTGGCGACGAACAGATTTTTCAGTTTAAATAAAGTTCTGATTTTTAAGTTTCAACGTGCTGAAGTAGAATTAAAATTTTTTTTAATCGTCCTCATTTGCAATTACTTTTTATTTTGAAAGTTTTATAAAAATAATTCAATTTTAAACGCATATAACACAAATATTTCTCAATTTTAAATGACTTTTAATGTAATCTTCAACAAAAAAGTATAATTTCAAGATATGACACTGAAAGTTAGAAAACAAGAATACAAAAAAGATTTTTATGTAATGATTCCAATTCAATTCAATATTTGGGAACATTTTTTTAATATTCTAAAATTTTTTAGAGAATTAAAAGACTGAGACAACTCTGTACGTTTAAAATTAAAGAATGAATCAATGAACGTTAAAAATTTTCAAAATTATATTATTAAGTTATTATTAAGCAGAAACATTTGAAAAAAATGTTATTTAAAACTTCTTTGATTCGAAGCTAAATTATTTTTATATTAAACAGTTTAGGAAACACTTATTCGAAGAAAAAACAGTAATTTTAAGAGATATTTAGAAATTTTAAAAAAATTCAAAATTAATTTAGAACTTCAAATGATATCAAATAATTTAAACGAAGTGCGTGTAAATTTTTTAATTACTTAACACTTTCAAATTGAAAGAGTTAATATTTGGAAATTTTTTAATTTTGACCGAATTAAAAATTGTATTAAATAAATTATTGTTCAGTTTTTAATACTTAAAGTACATATCAATTTTAAAAATTACTTATTTATTTAAATTTACAGTTGACAAAATAATACATTTTTTTTTTAATCAAAACTAGTCAACTTCAAACGCTTTTCATTTTTAATTGCGTAAGTCTTCAGACCGGACTTTAATTTGTTTTAATTAAAAAATATACGCTTAAAAATAAAAATCCAAAATGAGGCACTAGCAAAGTAAAAGGTTTTTGCAGAGCGCAAAAATGACGAAAGTTTAAACAAAATTTTTTCGAAGTTAAGATTTAAAGCTTCAAAAGTTAAATAGGGATTATAGACATTTTAAACATTAAAAATATATTTTAAGTCATAGATTTTCGAATTAGGCATTGTAAACTAAAGTATATCACAATGGAAAACGACAAAAATTCAAGTAATTATTGTTTAAAAACGGGCGAAATCAAAGCTACAGACTTTGTGTCAAGAATTTATAAAATTCACGTTCACCCTGGACTAAATTGTAGTTACCTTTCACGCCATAAAATAAAAACTAATTACTTTAAACCTAATACATTCGATTAAAAAAAGTATATACTTTCAATTTGACTAAAACCTCTGAACAAAATTATAACTTAAGGTCACAGCATAAAAAAAATGTATAAACTAACACTGGTTAGGTGACAATCGTGTATTTAATTATTAAATGTCATTTAAATTACATTCTTACATAAGACGCCAAAAATAGCCAGAACGAATATATTTAATACTCACAAAAGCGCCTAACTAATGGAAATGTGATCAGCCATGGAATAAGTTTAAGATAAAATTTCCTTCCTTCTAATATACATGTGTACACGTTATCTACTTATAAAATCATACTTTGGTATATAATTGTTATATATTTGACCCTACATTACTATTCTATAGCCCATAATGATGTCTGTTTTGAAAAACAAAATTACAATATAAAAAAAATCTTAAAACCTTTCCACGCCAGGGTTTTTTGTTTTGTCAATTTTGTACAGAGCTAATAATAATTTTCCTATTTCAGGTGAATTTTTAATTTAAAAAAAATCATTTCCCATGTTCATCGTGCACCTCAAAGTAACTCTCACAACACATTTATCATATCGTTTTGCCTAAGCAGGCTACTAGAATCATGAACCGAAATTCTTGATTCAATTCTGAATTGTCCAGTTTACTTAAATGTAAATTTTTCTCAGTTTTTTCCTTCTATAATGCTATTGCAATGTCGGGATTGACAAGTTAATAATGTTCCAGTATTGTTCCTTTTTACACTTTAATACCAATATTAAAATTGCTTATCTCTTATTTATTATCTAAGGAAATCAGCAATTCCTATTACAGTAAATTCTTCAAATCATACACTTATTTGTCGAAATACTTAATACTTAGAACAAATGCCGTTATAATTATGTAGATTACTTGCACTGTGTAAATTTCTGCAGTTAGTTTCACTGACTACAAGACTGCAAAGACTGGCTTAAATGTATATAAAAAAAGTAACTCACATAGACATTCTTATCCAAGGAGTGCATCGTCTTCAAATCTTTCTATTAAGGTTATTGCAATGATTCCTGGATAAAAAAGCCTATACGAGTTTGCAATCAGGTTGTGAATTTAAGACGTGCAAACAGAATTTTTTAAAATATAAAAAATCTTGACATTTTACAGAAAATGGAAGGTCAGTTGCATTTCGCGTACAATGCATTAATTGTAATCAATAGTGATTCCTGGTTTCAATCTGTAGATGCTTCCTTCTGTCACCTGATTTTCATTCGTCACATCCTTGGTACGAGACCCTGGAAACAAGAAAAATAACAGCAAATTTTATCCAATGCTAGATCTCACTCAATATTTGTATTATATAGAAATTAAGGTACCATTTTTTTTCTTTTAGGTTTAAGCATACCTCTGCTTATCAACATTACGTCGAGAATGTCTTTTCCCAGGGGCGGCAAGAGTGTAAGGTTTTGTCAGTGATGGATTTGCCCTGAGCTCTCTTCGGTCAGTTTTCTTTGCGGTGTCCACTTTCTCCATGAATTTAGATATTAAATCGGGACAATTCAAGTTCTTTTCTGGCTCCCAAGTGTCATCCTTTTGAGAAAATCCTTTCCATCGAATAAGGAATTCTCGTGTCTTATCTTTATTAAAATGGACTTCAATGATCCTCTCAACCTCGAATTCTTTCTCCTCATCCTCATCGCCATCCTCATTGTCGTCATTTTCTTCTACGTCTTCTTTTTTTGCTTCTGAAATACAAAATATTTAATTTAACATAATTTTGGATTTCGTATAAGTCTACTTAAATTCAAGGGAACAAATGCTTTAAACAAAATTATTCTATATATAAAATTCAGTGCATATCATACATTTAATACATTATTAATTGTAATTAGTATATTATTATTATAAAATTCGTACTGTACTATATTAAATATAAGTTAAACAGCGTTATATTCCTAACTTTTAAAGTATATACATTGAATTTAAATATGAATTTTCAACGAAAATTATTATTTTTTTTTTTTAACAAAACATTTAAAATTTCAACTGAAATAATTAAATTTTCAGTCGAAATTGATTTTTCAGCAGAAGAGAAAAAAGGTTAATTTAAAGAATGAAACATTTAAATTTATAGTAAAAAAAAAATATATTTTGCAGCACAAGAAAAAACGAATTTTAAACAAAACACCTTTTTCATCATCTTCAAATAAAATGCTAAATCACCAACCAAAATATTTGAATTTTAAACGAAACATTAAATTTCAACTTAGTTTTCAACAGGAGGCGAATTTGCAATTTATATTATGAATAATAATAAAAATGTGTTTAACTGAGTAATTTGCAACAAAGTGATTAAATTTAAATTATAAAAAGTCAATTTTATAATAAAACTTAAAAAATTGCTTATTTTTCTAAAAGAAGTGAATTTTCGAACAAAATTATTATTTTTCAGCAAAGATTAATTTCCCATTAAATCTATGAATGATCAAAAACAAATTAATTTTTAGCAAGTGTAATGTTCAACCAATTGAATTTTCATTCCAAAAACAACACGAAAGTAAACGAGAAGGAAAAATACAATACTTACAAGTTCAGTTTAAAAAAATTAAATGAGAATAAAAAAGATTTTTAACAAATTTGTCAAATACATATACTTTTACAAATTAAAAATAATTTTTATTTGATTTTATACTAAAATAAAAAAAAAAAGCTTTTAAAAAAATGGCCTCACATTTCCAGATTTCATTAATTACCTTCATCTTTCTTTGCCTTCTTGGGAGTCTTCTTTGAGGGTTTGCTTTTTGTTGATTTTGGAGTCTTTTCGGCTGGGGTCTTCTCGTTTTTTTCGGGCTTTTCAGCTTTTTCGGGCTTTTCAGCTTTTTCTGTCTTTTCAGTCTTTTCGGCTGGAGACTTTTCGGCGGATTCTTCTTCTGCCTGTTCGGCCAAGAATTCTTCGATCAGCTGCGGGCAGTTCAGGTCCTTTTCTTGCTCCCACGTATCAGCATCTTCTGCATATCCTTTCCATCTCACTAAAAACTGTCGGCGACCCTTTATGGTGCGTGTTCCCACTACTTTTTCGACCTAAACAGACATACCAAAAATGATATTAGCATAATAGTTTATGATCAATATATACCAAATTAAATTAAATTTAAGACTCAAATCTGAAAATTCTATTTAATTTCATAATTTTAGCATACAATAAAACTGCTTAGGTTAACTTCATTTAACCTCATGATTCGAAAATTTAACTATAGGATTCAGTAGCATTTTATTGATTAAAATGCTAAAATATTAAGTGCCCTTCAAATTTACTTTAAATTAGGTAAAATAAACATTGCAAATCTTTCTTTTTTCAATAAAAAAGCTCGCTATTTTGCATGTACAAATTTAACTATTTTTAATTGTAGACATTCGAAATTTATAAATCTGCAATCGGGATATTAAATTTTTTATGCCTTAAAATTTGATATCTAAAAATAAACAACAATCAACCAGAAGTTCTACAAAGATTTTAAATCAAAGGCCAATTGTTGACTAAATTTCAAAGTGTCAAGTGTAAGACTTTCTTTAAATTGAGAATACAATACGATGTTGTTAATCAAATTAATCAAAAAAAAAAATTAATCAAATCGTTTGAACTGAATGAGAACATTCTTAGACATCCGAAACAAAAACAAAAATACTGTTGGAACCATTAAATAACTTCTGTTCTCTTTTTTGATTTGAAAACTAAAAGTTTCGAAAATTACAACTTTTAAAAAATAAAAAAATATATATAAAACACTATTGGGTCAACAAAAAAATCAAAGTTGAATTAAAGATTCAAAATATCCTAAATTAATAATATTGTAATTATACTATTATACATTACTGTTTTAAATTAATCTAAAAACTGTTTTAGTTTATAAATAATTGTGCAGTAGCAAAAACTGCATACAAAAAATTCGCCATTTTTAAATTTTCAAATTTAAAGCATCTTCAGCTGCGCATTTGTTTACTGTACAATAAAAAAAGGTTCCAAAGTCATATTTATGTTTTCGACCAGCGATTTGATTCACTAGGCGCAAAAAAGATAATATAGATTTTACTAAAAATAGGGGGGGGGGCGTAAACGTCGGTCAGCCCAAGCGGCTAGGGGCCCCCACTCCTAGCGAAACAATTCTCTCTTTTTTACACCCGACGCCTCAATTGAAACTTTTCAAAACTGCAAAACTATGAAGGCATACATGTTGAAAACGTCTATTTTTCGCCCACACTTGAAATTGTTTGATTCCGAACAGATTGGGAACTTTTAAAGGTCGACCTCCGGACAATTTAGCTGGCGCCGTTTACAATTGGCGGGATTGTCAAGAGAAGGGAGTGGGGGCCCAACCCCGGCCATTTTCCGGAAACGTAAGCTGGTTTCCGGCAAAATTGTATGATTTTCGCAAGACCAATCCTACATACGTTACAAATTGTTAATGTTCTAATTTGCAATAGTTAACTACTGTGGAGCAAACTAAAGGTTTTTGGTGGGGCAGAAAAAATAGTTACCCGAAAAGATTTTCAACAAGAAAAAATTCAAATTTGAAAATACATTAAGAGAAACCCGTTTAGTGTTCGAAAATTCATACAAATAGATCTAATTTAACTTGATTGCATCTTTTGTCATGTCCGACTAAAATTTCAATTTGACCGGAAGAGGGCAAACACGGTGTTTGTCTCTGAGCGCATTTTTCGAAGTATGTAAATACAGCACAAATGAAAAGTTTTGAATAAAAGTGGGCAAGGTAAGAAAGAGGGTAAAAAGAAAGTTCACCTCGTATTCATCCTCCTCATTTTCTTCAGAAGCGGCAGCAGGTTTTTTTTCGTCCTTCTTGCGGCGTTTCGAATTTTTCTGCCCATTTTCACTTCCGGCCGGCTTCTCCTGATCGTCATTTTCGAGCGTCTCATCAAGCTGATCTTCTTGCTTTCCACGGGATCGGGATGAACGCTTCTTCTTGCGTGATTTTGTGTTTTTATTCTCACTAGCCGAGTCATCAGAACCATTATCTGAATTGGAAATGGACGCGACGCCATTTTCGTCGCTGGGCTGTTCACCGTCGCTTTCCTTTTCGCTTTCCTTTTCAAAAGTTTTCCTTTTTCCTTTCATTGTTTTGCGCATAAGAACCTCGTCTGTACTTTTTCAACTGAGCCTTCTTTCACTGGTCACCAACAATTTTTCCTCTACCCGCTTTGCCGCGTCTACACAAACCGTTTGATACGAACCTTTTCGATGTTGCTTTTGATCTTGCACACGATGAACTGACGCGCCGGCTGACGCGCGCACAGGCGGGAAGCAACATGGCACCAAGCCACCAATTGCAAGCTTTGGATAAAATTGCATTTTGGCCTTTTCAAACATCTTTAGATTACCTTTACTTGATGTTTCTCATATGAACAATTTTATTCTTTATTGCCATTTTTTTAATTAAAATTTTATCTTAGTTTTGTTTTTTGTAAAGAAGTCCCAAAAAGGGAGAGGGTGCATTCTTGAGACTCAGCAGCCTTGTGATTGGTTGTACACCATGCACAGTAGCACGGGTTGCAGTTTAAATTTTCAGCTTCATAGGCATGCCATTTTATCTTATTTTTATTTTAATCTGAATTTAAGCGAAATCCTTTACCAACGACCAAAAGTTTTTGTGAAATGAAAGCTTTTATTTCTTAAAAACTAATTAAATTTGCGGCAACTTTGATCTTTGTAATATTACAACTGAGTAAATTTGAATAGGGGGAGGGCATGCGTCATACGCATCATACTTACAATACAGGGTGGGAACTTTAAAAGCTTAAAATATGGTAGGGTGGCGTTTTAAGGAGAGAGTCCAGTTCTTTTTTGTTTATCTACCAGGCTCACAACAATTAACAATGATACGAAATGCACTGGTTTTTTTCTGATTTAAAACGATAAAGCTCTCCAAAATAATTAAAAACTGTTTATAGTTATTATATTTTATAACCTTTTCAGGTTGTCACCTTTCTCGTAGACTTCAGTCGGCATCTCATTCTTGTAAAACTTCACCCTTTTTCTCTTTTATCTTAAAAACGACAGCATTTGATAATGCAATAATTGAAGTTCGTAGGAAATTATCTTAATTTATACAATTCACGTAATATAATTAATTTAACTTATTTAAATTTCAAATGTAATCAATTAAATTAGCAATGACAATGAAAATAATCAAATGATTCTGTATAATCGACCAATCGATTAATTAAACAAATAATACTAAGAACATCATAATTTTTGAATTTATTCCTAAAGTCCGCGAATTTAAATAATAATTCACCGCATTTTTATTTTAACTTCATTCAGACTTCTAACATTTCAAGAAAATACATGGAATTTTTGTCGATATAGGTGAATTTTTAACCAAATAGTTGAACTTCAACCAAAAAGATGATTTTGCTACTAAAAAATAAGAATTTTCAACAAAGACATGGATTTTTAACGAAATAGTTTCCTTTTAAGCTTAAAAATGTAAATTTTCAACCGAATAGTTCAACTTTCAACTAAAAAGAAAAAAACAAATTTTCAGACTGGATGGGATAGCTTTATTTTCAGTTTAAAAAATTAAATTTTAATGATCAAAAATACAAGATTTAACGAAAATAGTTAAATTATCAACTAAAGTAATAAATTTTCGACTAACATTATGAATCTTCAACTGAAATAGTAGGATTTTAAGCAAGAAAGTTGAATTTTAAACTGAAATGTTGCATTTTTACTGGAATAGTTAAATTTTTAACCGAATCGATGAATCTTTGATCAGGCAGATCAATTTTATACACAAATAAACGCATTTCCAACTAAAAAAGATAAATTTTTAAACCCACGTGAAATAATTTTTGGTTAAAAAATATTAATGTTAAACGTGAAAGAACGAATTTTCGACAGAATATAAAGATATTTAATCAAAGTGATGAATTTTAAACTAAAATGACACATTTTTAACGGGAAAAGTTAAAATTAAACTAAAAGAATGAACTTTCAACTAACACGGTCAATCTTGAATTGAAATAGTTGAATTGACAACAAAAAGATAAATCTTAAGCCAAGCAGATTATGTTTTACCTTAAAGACGAATTGTCAACAAAAAACGTGATTTTTCTTCTAAAAAAGGCTAAAGTTCAACTAAAAAATGGAAGTTTAGTTTTTCCTTAACTACAATAGTTGAATTTCAACCAAATAGTTAAAAACTAGTTTTCAACCATATAGTTAAATTCAGTAATATTGAGCATGTTTTACGAGTGCAAAATATTCTTCTTCAATTTTATATTAAAATTTGAAGAAAAAAAAATCTAAGCATGCTTTCGAAAAAATTCCCTCAAACCAGATATTGTAACACAGTGTAGTGTAGTGATCAAAGTAATTCCAAAAATAAGTATTAAAAGGTGAACACTTTCTAATCGAAATGTACAAAGTTGAATAACATTTAAAAAATGAAATGTGCACTATGGTCTTTTCATAAATAAAAATATTCTTACATAAAATAACGATTTTATACATATTAAACTTGTTTATTTAGCCAATTTAATTTGTTGCACTCTTTCAAGATTATTTAAAATATAACATTTCTTATAAAAAAATCGTTCCTCCATTTCTGCATGCGAAAATAAATGTTTAATCTTTTTCTTATTTTCATCCTTTTTCGTAAAAAAATGACCCTATTTCTTTTTATTTTTTGAGCTCTTTTTGCACTGTGATCCTTGAAATTCAATTCTGGAAGTAAAAATACTTACAAAAAATCTCATTTATACAGAATAATAATTTTTGCATTTAACCCAGCTTAATTTTATTATTATAAATTTGCTTGGATTTTTCATTAGCGCTTGTCCTGCAATATTGTCCGAGATTAAAATAAAAACCGTTAGACATTTCCAAAATACATTCGCCTACGGAAAATGGATTTTCTCTGGACTAAACTAGCATACACAATTCTGCAATAGTTATAATAATAATTAAGCACTTTATGTGGATTAAGAAACGAAATTAACACGTATCCGTCACGATTCAAATTCTGTGATTAAATAAGTTCTGAGTTTTTCTCTTAGTTAAATCTGCAAATGAAATTGAATTCAGAAACTCTGAAAAAAAAATCTTCGAAATTAAATAAGGGAGCCTCCCGCGATCAAAACGGGACACGCTTGAAATGCCTTGCTTTCAGTTGGCCTTTGGTTATTCTCGTTCTTGATTTTTTCAAGTCGGATTTTCAATTTTGTTGAAGCATAACTTAATAGAAAATTGCAGTCCACATATTTTTTTTCTTGAAAAAAGTTTCTAACTTTTTTAGTTTTGTAGATAATCACGAAATTGTTAGTTTTTTACAAAATTGAAAATCATTTATGCATTGTTAATGCAACATTTTTTTTAAATTGAACTATTCCAAACAGGACATTAAAAATTGCATCATTTTCTATTATAAATATTAAATCTGGAAGAGTATTCAATTGTAAATATTCAGAATTGAAGAAATGCAAAATGCAAAGCGTTAAAATTGAGTAATTTGCAATTGAGACCTAAATTTTACTTATAGAAATTTTTACGAAATTAAAATAATAACAAAAATAATCTTCAAAGTTAATTAATTTATTTTTTATTCACTTTCATAAGTATTGAAATTTTTAGATTTTTAAAGGAAGTGTACGTACAAATACCTTGTTTTTCTTTACCTTACTAATATTATTAGCCCTATTTTCTTTGTTTCTATTTATTTTTCTACCTCCAGTTAGAGTTTCTAGCAAACTCAACATTTACTTTATTAGTTATTCCTTTTTAATATTTATAGATTTATTTCCTTATGAACCAAATACAATGTTCTCTAAATTTTAAGAGATGTGTAATACTTTCCTAACTAATCTTGAAAATGAATTGAAGATGCCCTCACTTTTTGTTTACATTATGTTTCTAATGTTCACCTATTTCAAGGGCATTTTATACAAACATAGTTGTATTCTAACGGGCTAAATAGCGCGGTACAACCGGGCTCCGAAGCTACTGCCCCTCGCGTGCACGGCCAATGCTATTTGAATGATCCTATTTTGTAAACGAATAATTCAATTAGGGTAAAACTTTTTAGAAAACTTAATTATATCCTACCACGCATTTCTTTTGCTGGAAGCTTCGGCTTACTCAAAATTCCCTCGATAAACGAAGCGTTTGAAAATAATCTAACGTTATCTTGATACTGATTGCCAAACAAATTTATAACTTTCTTATTTAACAAAATCAATAAATTTTAAATTGCACATTATCTTAAGAACAGTTTGAAGCACAGGGTATTAAATTTTTATCTTAAAATATAAAGAACTTTGTCTTTCGGAGCGAGTTGAAGTGAAAGTATTTAGTAAATTTGCTGGTCTGAAAAATGAAGTTTTATTGATTTTTTACAGAAACGGTAAAAGATAAAACTTTTTTGTCAAGAGAAAAAAGATGCGCCATGGAATTTCCTACAAAGTGATGTATTAAAAAGTTAAATTTTCGAAAACTGACTTTCAAGTCATGGGGGCCAACTCGAGCGGCCTGAAGCGGCTAGGCAAATTTTATGCGTGATTATAGAATCCGGAGTCTCAAATTATAAATTTTCAAAATTCTCAATTGCTTTTGAAAATGACGTAACTTTTCATTTTTACCATAGAAAGTTCTGGAAATATGATAATTCACATTTTAAATGACCGAAATTTCAATTTTAGGTCTTTAAAATTTCGATGATTTACGATTAAAAATTCTGATGATTTACATTCCTAAATTTCTTGAATTTGGAAAATAGGAATTTGAATCGTTCTGAAAGATATTTAGAAGTTTTAATTCGAGTAAGTTTACAAGATATTTAAGAACTTTTAAAGAGATTGCAAATATTTTTAAAATATTTATATATATATATATATATATATATATATATAATAACAATACATATATACTTTGGAAAACCAGTTTCACTATCTCATCTGAAAAAAATCATGTGACAACTATCAAGGCCACTTTCCAAAGAGATGTTTTTCAGGGCGACTTCGCCATTCCCAGGGGTACCTTTGCGGCAAACCTGCAAATCGAAAGCACAAGGTCCCCCATATATTTTACATGGATGATCTTAAGATTTATGCTAAAAATAAAGAGCAACTACATATAGCTTTAGGGACTGCCGAAAGATACAAGGAAATTTGAATGGTATTTGGGTTAGACAAATGCGCCAAGGTTTATTTGAAGCAAGGAAAACTTAATGGCATCTCT
>JAAAKG020203180.1:8055-23323 GCA_010014905.2 Druon quercuslanigerum
TAATAAAATTCCCTGATTGGAAAATTCTTGAATACTAATTTTCCAGAATAATAAAATTCCCGAATAATAAAATTCCCTCATTGGAAAATTCCCGAATACTAATTTTCCAAAAATATAAAATTTCCGAATAATAAAATTCCCTGATTGGAAAATTCTTGAATACTAATTTTCCAGAATAATAAAATTCCCGAATAATAAAATTCCCGACGCTGTAAAATTCCCTAATTAGAAAATTCCTGAATAATAAAGTTCCAGAATAATAAAATTTCCCAATAATAAAATTCCCGACGTTGTAAAATTCCCTAATTGGAAAATTCCCGAATACTAATTTTCCAGAATAATAAAATTTCCGAATAATAACATTCCAGACGCTGTAAAATTCCCTAATTGGAAAATTCCCGAATACTAATTTTCCAGAATAATAAAATTTCCGAATAATAAAATTCCCGACGCTGTAAAATTCCCTAATTGGAAAATTTTCGAATAATTTAATTCTCAAATTGGAAAATTCCTGAATAATAAAATTTCAGATAATTAAATTCCCGAATTGTAAAATTCCATATGAATACAATTACCAAGAAATAAAATTCCCAAATTGAAAAATTCTTGAATAAAAAAATTCGAATTGGAGAACTCTCCAAGAAGTAATTTCCCGAAAAATAAAATTCCCGACACTGTTAAATTTCCGAATAATAAAATTTTGGAATATTAAAATTCCCAAAAAATAAAATTTCCGTATAATAAGATTCTAGAATTGGAAAATTCCCGAATAATAAAACTCGCAACAGTTTATTTTATCACCAATATTGAAGATTTCCAAATTTTTTATTGCTGAATTATAAAATCTCATTTTGAATGCAAACAATAATTTTAGAAATTTTAAACATTAATAATCGATTTTTTGATCAACATATTGTATTATTGTATTATTAATCAATTAATAATATTCATAAAAAAATTTATTTTATTATTCGGAAATGTTATTATGTTGCAATTTAAGAATTCCGCCATATTATAAACTTTCGAAAATTTTATTATTAAGGAATTTTATTATTCTGGTATTTTTTAGTCGTCCCCTAGTTCTTTCCTTGTAAAAAATTGTTTTGTTTTTTTTTTAAATAAAAAAAGTTGCTAGGAGACTAGAAATGTTATTATAATTTGCATTTTTCTCTCATAATTGTTACCTTATTTCGCCTCTTTTTTTCTCATTTTTTTTTTTAAATTTTAATTATGAGTAATTGGGCTTCATGAGAATATTAGACACCTGCAATAGAAGACTTGGAACGTGGTGATAATTGCACTTTAGAGATTCCATCTCCCTTTCGAAAAAATGTAGTTAAACCACTGACAGCTATAAAAGAAGTAAAGACTGCCAGTACGGATAAGGTAGAGGCTGCACAGGTGTGGATAAGTCAACATACGACCTGCAGTTTGCACGCTTAGAAGAGCCGCAACTGTGGGAACCTTGTACTTCTTGCCACTTACAATCTTAGGGCAGCTTCACAATTGACTTTCTCGCTTAGAAACAAAAAAATTACTTTATGTCTCAATCAACTCTTATTTTCATCCCAACGTCTCTATTTTTACCCACTTAAGCGATTCTCCCCGCTTTCAATTTTAAAACGAAAGTCTTTCAATTTTCATGGTGTTCAATTAAGCAGAGGGTCGATTTTCGACAAAAGTAGAAGAATTTTCCACAAATCTTTTAAATTTTCAACCCGGCATATGAATTTACAACAAAAAAGTGAACTTTCTACCAAATAGTTAATTTTCTACAACAATAAATTAATTTTCAACAAGACAGAAAAACGAATTTGCGACCAGTTAAATTGAACCAGATATACGAATTTTCAATCAAGTTGTTGAATGCATAGTTAAAAAGATAAATTTTTAAAAAAGATGATTAATTTTCTACCGAGAAAGACGAATTTTAAACAAAATTTCTGCTAAAATAGTTGAATTTTTAAATAAGAAAGGTACGCTTTAAACTCAGAAAGCTTAATCTTCAAAAAAATGGAATAGTTAAATTTTCAGTTAGAAAAAATAATTTTTTACAAAAAAACTAAACAAATTTTTGATTTTAGTAGTTATTTTCTCGCATAAATTGTTTAGGTTTTTTTATAGTCGATATTTCTGCAAAAATAATTGAATTTTCAACTAAGAAAGATAAGTGCTGAACTAAAATAGATAACGTTTTATCCAAAATTGGAATTAATAAAATTATTGCATCTACAGACAAAAAGATGAATTTTCAAACAAGAAGATTAATTCAGGATTAAAAAGGTGAATTTACGAGGTAAATTGAACCAAAAAACGAATTTTTAAAAAAATAGTTGAGTCCGCAGCCAAAAAGATGAATTTTTAAAAGATAAGAATAATTTTCTACCGAAAAAGACGCATTTTTATAAAATACATGAATTTTTTACAAAACAGTTGAATTTATGAAACCGAATATTTAAATATTCAACTAAACAATATAAGTTTTTCACATAACTGTTGAATTTTCTACCCAACACTATGAATGGTTGTATTTTCAGTTAAAGAAATTTTATTTTTAAAAAATTATTTCCAAGTAGTTAATTTCTTTTAATAATCGAATTTTCTACAAGTGTTTAATTCGTTTTAATAAAAAAATGTAGACTAAAAAATGTTTAATTTTTAACTGTGTAGTTTTATTTTTTACTCAATTTTTTAATTTTTAAGCCCAGTAGAGGATTTTACTACAAACAATTAATTTTCTAAAAAAAACAAACTATTTTTGGTGAAAATATTTATTTCTCTACAAAAGAAAGAAAATTTTAAGAAAATTAGAGCAAGTCTTAACCAAAGATGAATTTTTAATCGAAAAAGAAGAATTTTGAACAGGGAAGTTGAAAACCTCAATTGTTAAATGCTCAATAAAAATGATGCATCTTCAAGAAATAAAATTAATTTTCTACACGAACATACAATTTTCCAACAAAATAGATGACAGTAGCATAAATAGTTTGATTTTTTTTAATAGTCGATTTTTCTGCAAAAATCATTGCATTTTCAACTAAGAGAGATAAGTTTTAAACTAAAAAAGATAACTTTTTATCCAAAATTAGAATTAACAAAATTATTGCATCTACAGACAAAAAAATGAATTTTTAAACAAGAAGATTAATTTGGGTTCAAAAAGGTGAATTTTCAAGAAAACTTTATCACTCGACACAATAGGATTTTAAACAAAAAAATTTTATTTCCTACCAAGTAGTTCATTTTTAAAATAAATAGTTCAATTTTCAACCCAATAATTTAATTTTCTACTATGATAGATTAATTTTCCACAAGAAAAAAGAACTAATTTTCGACCAGATAAATTGAAACAAATATACGAATTATTAACCCAATAGTTAAATCCACTACCAAAAAGATGAATTTTCAAAAAAGAACAGTTAAACTCTCCAACCAACAATATGAATTTTCTACTAAAAAGTTAATTTTCTACTAAATAGTTAATTTTACAAATAAATAAATTTAATTTTCAACTGATTAGTTGCATCTTTTGCTAAAATAGTTGAATTTTCAAGTAAGAAAGATACGTTTTAAACTAAAAAAGGTCAATTTTCAACCGAAAATGGAATAGTTACATTTTCAGTTAGAAAAATTAATTTTTAACCAAAAAAAACTAAACAAATTTTTGATTTAGTAATTGTTTTCTCGCATAAATAGTTTAATTTCTTTTTAAATAGTTGAATTTTCGGCCAAAATAGTTGAATTTTCAACTAAGATAGATAATTTTTCAACTAAAAAAGATAACTTTTTATCCAAAATTGGAATAAAAAAAATCGTTGTATCCAAAAAAAAAGATAAATTTTTGAAGAAGAAGATTAATTTGGGTCCAAAAAGGCAAATTTTCAAGAAAATAGATGACTTTTCCACCCGAAACAATAGGATTTTAAACAAAAAAGTTTATTTTCTACCAAGTAGTTTATTTTTTAAATAATTAGTTAAAATTTTAATCCAATAATTCCATTTTCTACCAAAATAGCTTAATTTTCAACCAAATTGTTGAATTTCAAACTAAAGCCAAAAAGATAAGTTTCAAACAAAAACGAAATAGTTACATTTTTAGTTTAAAAAATAAATATTCAAAAAGAAATATAAGGATTTTCAACCAGTAAATTGAATAAAAAATACGAATTTAAAAAAAAAATAGTTGAGTCCACAGCTAAAAAGATTAATTTTTAAAAGATAAGAATAATTTTCTACCAAAAAAGACGCAATTTAAAAAAATACATTCAATTTCCACAAAATAGTTGAATTAACAAACTGAAACCAAATAGTTGAATTTTTAACTTAAAAAAAATAAGTTTTCCACAGAAACAGTTAAACTTTTCAACCGAAAATATGATTTTTTTACTAAAAAGTTAATTTTCTACTAAATAGTTAATTTTCCAAATTAATAGTTTAATTTTTAACGGATTAGTTGCAACTTCTGTTAAAATAGTTGCATTTTCAAGTAAGAAAGGTACGTTTTAAACTAAAAAAAAGATCAATTTTCAACCGAAAATGAAATATTTACATGTTCAATTGGTAAAATTAATTTCTAACAAAAAAATAAACAAATTTTTGAATAAGTAGTTGTTTTCTCGCATTGATAGTTTAATTTCTTTTTAAACAGTCGAATTTTCTGCCAAAATAGTTGAATTTTTAACTAAGAAAGATAAGTTTTCAACTAAAAAAGGTAACAATAGGATTTTCAAAAAAACGTTTATTTTGTACCAAATAGTTAATTTTTAAAATAAATAGTTAAATTTTGAACGAAGATCCGACTGAGGCACGTCTACCCTAAAATGGAATTGACTTAATGGTATAATTACTAATTTCATTTTCTACCACAATAAATTAATTTTCAACAAAAAAAGAAAACGAATTTTCGACCAGTTAAATTAAACCGAATATACGAATTTTTAACAAAATACTTGAATCAACAGCTAAAAAAACGACTTTTAAAAAAAGATGACTAATTTTCTATCGATATAGGCGAATTTTAAACGAAATACATTCAATTTCCACAAAATAGTTGAATTAACAAGATGACACCATATAGTTGAATCCACAACCAAAAAGATGAATTTTTAAAAAAATAGTAAACTTTTCAACCGACAATATGAATTTTCTACTAAAAAGTTAATTTTCTACTAAATAGTTAATTTTCCAAATAAATAGTTTAATTTAATTTTTAATGGATTAGTTGCACCTTCTGTTAAAATAGTTTTATTTTCAAGTAAGAAAGGTACGTTTTAAACTAAAAAAAGATCAATTTTTAACCAAAAATAAAATATTTAGATTTTCAATTAGAAAAATTAATTTCTCACAAAAAAACTAAACAAATTTTGGATTAAGTAGATGTTTTCTCGCATAAATAGTTTAATTTCTTCTTAAATCGTCGAACTTTCTGCAAAAATCGTTTAATTTTCAACTAAGAAAGATAATTTTTTAACTAAAATACATTACCTTTTATCTAAAATTGGAATTAGCAAAATTGTTGCATCCACAAACAAAAAGATGAACTTTTAAACAAGAAGATTAATTTGGTTCCAAAAAGGTAAAAAAGTTTATTTTCTATCAAGTAATTTATTTTTGAAATAAATAGTTAAATTTTCAACCCAACAAGTTAATTTTCTACCAAAATAGCTTAATTTTCAACCAAATTGTTGAATTTTAAACTAAAAACAAAAAGATAAGTTTCAAACAAAAACAAAATAGTTACATTTTCAGTTTAAAGAATAAATATTCAAAAAGAAATAAAAGTATTTTCGACCAGCCCACAGCCAAAAACATGAATTTTAAAAATATAAGAATAATTCTCTACCGAAAAAGACGCATTTTGAAAAAAGACATGAATTTTTCACAAAATAGTTGAATTTACAAAACCGAATATTTAAATATTTAACTAAAAACTATGAATGGTTGTATTTTCAGTTAAAGAAATTTTATTTTTTAAAAATTATTTCCAAGTAGTTAATTTTTGCAAATAAATCGTTTTATTTTTTGTTTAGTAATCGAATTTTCTACAAATGTTTAATTCGTTTTTATCCAAAAATGTCGACTAAAAGAAAAAGTTAATTTTTAATTCTGTAGTTTTATTTTTTACTTAATTTTTTAATTTTCAATCCCAGTAGAGGATTTTAATACAAACAATTCATTTTCTAAAAAAAAAAAATTATTTTTGGTAAAAATAAGTATTTCTCTACAAAAGAAAGAAAATTTTTAGGGAAATAGAGCAAGTTTTAACCAAAGATGAATTTTAAACCGAAAATGAATTTTGAACAGGGAAGTTATTTTTTACCAAAAAAGTGAATTTTTAAAGATATAAGTGAATTTTCAACCTTGAATAGAATGCATTTAATTGTCAGTTGAAAACCGCAATTGTTAAATCCTCAATAAAAATGATGCATTTTCAACAAATAAAATTAATTTTCTACACAAACATACGATTTTTCAACAAAATAGATAACTTTTCTACCTAACAGTTTAATTTTCAATAGCATAAATAGTTAATTGTTGTATCCAGAGATAAAAATAATAAATTTTAAACAAGATTAATTTGCTTCCAAAAAGGTGAATTTTCAAGAAAACAGATGATTTTTCTACCCGACACAATAGGATTTTCAACCAAAAATTTTATTTTGTAACAAGTTACTTAACAAGTTTATTTCTAAAATGAATAGTTAAATTTTCAACCCAATAATTTAATTTTCTACCAAATTAGCTCAATTTCAACCAAATTGTTGAATTTTAAACTAAAAACAAAAAGATAAGTTTCAAACAAAAACGAAATAGTTACATTTTCAGTTTCAAAAATAAATATTCAAAAAGAAATAAAAGTGTTTTCGACCATTTAAATTGAACCAAAAATACAAATTTTTAAGAAAATATTTGAGTTCACAGCCAAAAAAATTAATTTTGAAAAGATAAGATTAATTTTCTACCGAAAAAGACACAATTTGAAAAACCGAATATTTTAATATTCAACTAAAAAAATAAGTTTTTGACAAAACAGTTGAATTTCCCATGAATACTTGCATTTTCTGTTTAAGATATTTTTTTTTAATTCTTACCAATTACTTAATTTTTGAAAAAAAATTGTTTTAATTTTTTTCAATATTCGAATTTTCTACAAATGTTTAATTCGTTTTTATCCAAAAATGTCGACTAAAAAAAATAGTAAATTTTTAATTCTGTAGTTTCGTTTTTTACTCAATTTTTTAATTTTCAACTCCAGCAGAGAAATTTACTACAAACAATTAATTTTCTACCAAAAAAAGATGATTTTTAGCAAAAATAATTATTTCTCTACAAAAAAAGACAATTTTTAGAAAAATAGAGCAGGTTTTAACCAAACATGAGTTTTAATCTGAAAAAGGAGAATTTTAAACAGGGAAGTTATGTTTTACCAAAAAGGTGAATTTCTAACGATATAAAATAAAAATGATCATTTTCAACAAATATGATTAATTTTATACGCAATTATACGAATTTTCCACAAAAAAGATCACTTTTCTACCTTACAGTGTAATTTTTAACCAAAAGTAAAATGGTTACATTTTTAATTAAGAAAATTAATTCTAAAAAGACAAATTTTCAGTAAAATAGTTAATATTTCAACTAAAGAAATGAATATTGTTAACTAAAATGATAAATGATTAAAAAAAGAAATTTTCAAGAAAACAGTTCAATGAGTAAAAGATGAATTATTATCAACCAAATACATGAATTTTCAACTAAAAAGTAACATTTCATTTAAAAATATAAAAGTTTAACCTTTATTTAAAAAAATTAATTTGCAATCAAAAATGAAATGAATCTTTAACAAAATAGTTACTCTTTTAATAAAAAAAAATAATCTTCAACCAAAAACATTAATTTTTAACAAAGTAGTTCAACTTATAACCAAGTAGTTGCATTTTATACCAAAAAATGACTTTGTAACAAAATATTTACATTTTCAACTAAATAATATATTTTCAACCAAATCAAATAACACAGCCACACGAAAAAATCTGTTTCCTGATCTGAAGGTCAGAGCATGTTTACTATTTTGTTTTAGGGTCGCTGAATCGGAATCCGAGGTCCGAAAACCCTCAGAACGTCAGGGTTCTGACATAATCTCAACACATAAACCTTATTTTTTACTATCTTTTTCCGGGCATGGGGGTCAGATTATGCCTATTATATGTTTTTGGGGTCGCTGAATCCGATTCTGAGATCCAAAACGTCAGGGTTTCGACATAACCTTCAAAATACCTCATAATCTAAGCTATTTAACGCTTTCAGGTTTTGACTTCAGCATTAGCTTATGGGGTATTTTGAACCTTGGATTCAGATTTAGCGACCCCAAAAACATATAACAAATATGCTCTGACGCCGGGACTCAAAAAAAAATTGCATGAGATTTTTTTGGATATTATGTCAGAACCATGACGTGCTGGGGTTTTTTATACCTCGGATTCCGATTCAGCGACCTCAAAAACATGTAATAAACGTAATTTGATCTCCTGACCCGGAAAAAGATGCTCGAAAAATATAGTTATGAGATTTTGTTGAGGTTATTTCATAATCCGGACGTTCTGAAGTTTTTTAGACATTGAATTCGGATTAAGCGACCCCAAAAACATATAATACACATGGTCTGATCCCCAGACTCAGAAAAAAAATTATGATAATATTTTATGTTATGTCAAAAATCTGAAGTGGTAGGGGTCTTTGGACCTCGGATTCCGAATCAGCGACCCGAAAAACATGTATTAAATATGGTCTGACCTCCAGATCAGGAGAAAGATTTTTTTGTGTGTGGCTATGTTATTAACCAAAAGAGATGAATTCTGTACCAACAATATAATGGTAGATTTTTCAGCAAAAAATAAATAACTAAAAAAAAAAATAGTTGGATTTTCTTTATGAATTGTATTAATTCAGATATATTGTTTTAAAAATTATTAAACATTTAACCTTTTGATGCAATATAAAATATTTGCATACGTAAATTTCAGCAGACTGATTTTTTCGAAAGAAAAGGGTCAAATTTTCATAGTCATGTACATTAATTTAGTTATATTATTCAAAAAATTATTAAACATTTAACCGTTTAATGTAATATAAAATATTTGTATATCTACATTTCCGCAGACCGATTTTTTCGGAAGAAAAGGGTCAAATTTTCATAGTCATATATATATATATATATATATATATATATATATATATTTCATAGTTATATATATTAATTTAGTTATATTATTTTAAAAACTATTAAACATTTATCCGTTTGATGCAACATAAAATATTTGTATTTCTAAATTTTAGCAGACAGATTTTTTCGAAAGAAAAGGGTCAAATTTTTATAGTCACCTAGGAGAGTTCTCCGATTAATTTTTGTTACATTAAAAAAAATGTTCTGCTCTACAAATTTTCCTTTGGCTTACTTACCTTTGATTTATTTAAAAACGAGTTCTGTCGAAAAAAACTAAACACGATTAATTTTCCTTAAAAATGGGTAAAAAAGTTTAAAGTTTGGGTGGTCATAACTCATGACCTATCTTAGCTAGAACATTGTTTTTTAGAATTACTGAAAATTACATCTCTTTTTATTAAATATTTAAAAAATTTGTTTACAATTAACATTTTTGAAAGTGCAGATGCAAGCTTCAGATTTTGATATTTCAGTTAGGGGAGACACCCTACAATAGTTAATGAACCAACAGTAAATATTCATTAATTTTAAATACATATGTACATATAAAATTAATTTAATTGATAGTTACGGCTCTGTAGGTGTGAATAAATTAAATAATAAATTATTACTTAATGTATATTTTTGCTTGTAATTAATGCTTATCTAACGATAGGTACACTGTTTGCATTAGGGTGTTTTTCCTTACTGTTAAAAAAAAAACGGCTAATAGATTTTCGGAACAGTTCCCCACAATTTTCGGAACAGTTTCAGACAAATTTCGGAACAGTTTCCGACAAATTTCGGAACTATTTTCAAAAATATTTCCAGGACGCTATTTCCAGGACCTATTAAGAATTCGAATCAAGATTGCTAATTAAACCATCTTAGATAAAAAAGGGCCTATTTCCTAAAAGATACCTAGACACGTTGGGTTGCCCTAAAAATTAGGATTAGTAACACTACTCAATTAGGCCACCAAGGAAATACAAATATCGAGAGGAAATAACTCCCAGGAAAATGTTTTTGTAAATCTCATGAATTATTTTTTCGTAAATGTATTCATGGGCAAAAAATGTATAACGGTCACAAATATCCTCAGGATTCCACCGTAATGTATCGGTAGTTACGCATCAAGTCCTGAATGAAAACGGATTTTAATGTTACGCGTGAACAACTATGGCGTGACAAAACCTGATAACTTCGATAACGTTATGCCATTTGTCAAGAGAATGCAGAAACATCGCTCTTTATAAAAGTTTATAAACATCCGTTAGGCATTCGGAAACGTTCCTAGAATTCCGGATGATAAAAGGATAAGTAACAAATAAGGCATTTAGCAATTTTTTTAATTCGAAAAAAATAAATCATGCAAAGCAGAAAGGCGAAACTCCTGAGTGGATTTACAGAAATCTAAAAAATGTAATAATGTTTAATTTGATGATTTATTTATTCACTTTAGGAACAGTAAATCAAAATAAGAAAAGGTTCGAAAAATATAAAATTGGCTCACTTATAGTCTAAGTCAATTTCAAATCAGGCAGGTTCTACATAGAACGATACAATTTTTTTTTAGTACATTAGGCGAAATGTATTTTTTCGATTTTAAGAAAAAAATATTTTCGCAAAGTAAGGAGTATTTGAATTTTGACCTAGTCCAACATTCTTTCTAATTCTTTTCTTTTAATTTGAAAATGGCAGCGATTTATTTGAAAATGTGGAAATTCGATTTTTTCAACAACAAAAAACCAATTTGTTGCCATTTTTTTAAAATTCTGTTTAAATAAGAAAAACTTCGTGTGACTTTTATGTGGACTAAACAATTTTATTGTGACCAGAATAATTTTTCTTCTTCAAAAAATCGAATTTTCACATTTTTTGAGAAACAACAAAACACGGAAAAAATATTACCATAACAGTATGCACACCTAGAAAAGTTCTGCAAAAAATACTCTTTGGTGATATTTTGCATCGTTTTAAGAGAAAAATTCTAAAATTCTATTTTCAAGAAAGAAAACTCAAGGCTTGAAATTTTGAAAATTCCTTGAAATCTTTTGAAATACCCCTAAATCTTGAAAATACTTTAAAAATTCCTAATACATACTGAAATTTCTTGGAATGTTTAAAAATATCTTAAAATTTTTAAAACAGTTTAAAATAAACATTAAAAAATTTAACTATTTTATTGGAAATTTTGTCTGGAAATTATTTTTTTTAACTGAAACATTATCTTATCCATTTTTTATTACAATTTTTTTAAGTTTAAAATTCTACTATTTGGTTAGCAATTCATATTTTTTTAATAAAAATTCAAAAATTGGGTGAAAAATCATGTTTTTTGTTCATAATGAATCTGTTTGTTTTCAAATTTCATTATTCTGATAAAATTTAATGTTTTCTTTGGCTGAGAATCAATTTTTTAACTGGAAATGTAACTATTACATTTTTGACTAAAAATTAATCTTTTTTTGAAATTGAAGTCTTTTTTGTTAAAATATTAACTATTACATTTTTTATTGAGAATTCATTTTTATGGTTACAAAATCAACTATTTGGTTTAAAGATGAAATACTTTATAAAAAAATATGGTTCTGTCGAAGAAAATTCTTCATTTTATTTAAAATTTCAATATTTGTGTCGTAAATGACCTTTTTTGATGAAAATTCTTTAAAGTTCGACAATTTGGTAGAAAATTGAATTAATTGGTTTTAAAATAAAGTTTTTTTTGTTTAAAAATTTACATATTTGTTCGAAATTGAACCACTTTGGTAGAAAATTGAACTCATTTTTCGAAAATTGAACTATTTTGTTGAAAATTTGTTTTATTTTGGTTAAAAAAACATTAATCAGAAAATGCAGTTATTTAATTTTTATATAAAATTTTTGCTTCACGAGTTGAGAATTTTACTATTTAGTAGAACAGGCATGTATTTTGTTTAAAATTCGGATGGAAAAATAATCCTTTTCGTTGAAAATTCATCATTTTAATTGAGGATTCAACTATTTTGTTGAAAATTTGTCTATTTTTGCTGAATTCAATTTGACGAAAAATTTTTTAAACAGACAAATTATTTCTAACTTAAAGTATAAGGATATCATTTTTGTCTTGAAATTTACCTTCTTTAATTGAAAAATCAACTTTTCCTTTTGAAAATTTGTCTATTTGTTTTAAAAATGTAATTTTTGGTTTAATTTAACTGTTTTCGATTGAAAAAAACAACATTTTTGTTGAAATATTAACTATTTAATATTTTGCTGAGAATTCATTTTTTTACTGTAAAATCAACTATTTGGTTGAAATTTGAAATACTTTTTTCTTTAAGAAGATTCATACTTTTAGTTGAAAAATCTACTATTTGGTCATAAATTAACATGTTAAGGAAAACTTAGGTGTTTTGCAAAAAATTCCTCTGTCTGGCCTGGAAATTCAATAATTTAGTAGAAAATTAAATTACTTGGTTAAAAATTAATTTTTTCGATAAAAATTCATATTTTTGTTCGAAATTGAACCACTTTGGTAGAAAATGAAATTCATTTTTCGAAAATTGAACTATTTTGTTGAAAATTCGTTTTATTTTGATTAAAAATTCATTAATCAGAAAATTAAGTTATTTAATTTTTGGTATTTTGTTTAAAATTTGGATAGAAAATTAATCTTTTTTGTTAAAAATTCATCATTTTAACTAAGGATTCAACTATTTTGTTGAAAATTAGTCTATTTTTATTTTATATTTATTCGTTTTAAGAAGATTCTTACTTTTGGTTAAAAATTCTACTATTTTGTCATAAATTAACTTTTTTAATGAAAATTCCTCTGCCTGGCTTGGAAATTCAATATTTCAGTAGAAAAGTAAATTATGTGGTTGAAAATTAATTTTTTCGATAAAAATTCATATTTTGGTTAAAAATTAATTTACTTTGGTAGAAAATTAAACTCTTCATTTGAGAATTGAACTATTTTGTTAAAAACTCCTTTTTTCAGTCAAAAATGAACTTTTTAATCTGAAAATATAGTTATTATATTTTTAGTTCAGAAATTTTCCTTAAGAAGTTGAGAATTTAATTATTTGCTAGAAAATTCAGGCATTTTGTTCAAAATTCGTCTATCTGATGAAAAAATTAATCCGGTTTGTTTGAAATTTATTATTTTGGTTAAGGATTCAACTATTTTATTGAAAATTTGTTTATATCAGATGAATTCAACAAGTTGACAATTTTTTTTTAATTCAACAATTATTTTTTTTACTGAAAATTTAAAGATTCTATTTTTGGTTTAATATGTTTCTTTTTTAGTTGAAAATTCAACTATTTTGTTAACAAATTCTAAATCTGGTTAAAAATTCGTCTTTTTAGTTATTATATATAATTCCTGAAAATAAAACCAAGAATCCAACGACTAAATTTGGACAACTATCATAAAATTTCAAATTTAAAATACCATGATTTAAATTTGTTTTTTCATTTGATTCAAATGGCGGATAATTCATTTTTTTGGTTGGTGATTAATTTTTTTTCACTGCATATTTAACTGTTCTATTTTTGGTTAAAAAATTTAATTTTTTAATTCTAAATTCAACTGTTTTTAACTTCAACTTTTGTTTGTGAAAAATTGAACTCTTTTCTTGAAAAGTTGTCTTTTTAGGGTAAAATTACATCTTTTATTGTATAAAATTCATCTTTCTGGTTTAAAACTTCAATCTCTTAGCTAAAAATAAATTTTTTTCTCGAAAATTCGACTTAAAAATTTTCAAAAGCGTCAAATCATCTTACCTGACACTTCTTTTAGGGGAAAAGGATATTTTCATGGACTCTTTCTGAGGGGTTTGGTTTTTAAAAATAAATTGAAACTGCGAAGGTCTAAATTGAAAAGAATAGACAAATTCTATACGGTTTAAAAGTTAATTAGAGTCCTTTCTTCAAAACTCCTGGAACCCAAGACTTCCTTTTTGATGACCTTCCTTTTCGTCTAGTGGCGGACACTACAATGGCTGACAGTTAGGTTCAACGTACCCGCAGATTATTACTATAGGTTTGAGGCTATTTTGTGCACTTTTTGCGCACACTACTGTTTTTTTAGTAACAAAAAAATTTTAATAAACATTTCGAGTTGATGAAAATTATTCCTAGACTTTATAGGAAAGAGCCAATTCAGTAATAGAAAACTCCTTTTTGCACCCAGGATTCCGATTTATGTTCAAATAGGGACAACAGTACTAGCAAAGTTCCATTTTTAGTTTTTTGAGAACATTTTTACGAGTACTCATTTCACTTATGGCCCCCAAAAAATAATAGTCAAATGAGATTGAAGTACCAGAATTTTTGAAACAGGAAATAGTCCTAATTCATGTTCCAAAAAAATTTTTAAGCCGCCGCGTTTCAGCAGGACATTTTTTTAAAGGTAAAAGTACTGAAAACCCCCTTTTTTTAAAGTACGAAAGTACTTTACTGAAATTTTAATTGGTCATCTATAATCCAAGAATATTCAAAAAGAAAAAATTAACTTTTAAGACAACACTCCTAGATAAGTTCTATATTTAATCTATTTTGTCTATTTTATATTTATTTATAATAATTATTTAATCTAATTAAAATATTTAATTTAAACTAGCAGGCGAAAAACCGTTAGCATAAAATTCTATTTAAGTGTGCTTGTTGAAATTTTGTATTTTTTGTAGAAAATTGAGACTTATTCATTTTTTAATATAAATTAATATTTTTTATTTGAAAATTGAACTATATTGAACCATTTTGTCAAAAATTCGTTTTTTAAATGTTAAAACTATTTTTTTTCGGTTAAATGAATTTCGTTGAAAGTTTGTCTGTTTGGTGCAAAAATTCACTAGTTTCTTAAAAATTAGTTTTTTTTTAATGATTAATTTTTTGACTGTAAATTTAACCAATCAATTTTTGGTTGAAAAGTCAACCATTTGGATAAAAATTCTTTATTTCAATTGTAAATTTATCTCTTTGTTTTAATAATTACCCATTTTCCAGAAAATTAGTTTTTGAATAAAAAATTTATTATTTTTATTTAAAAATATTCAAAAAGAAAAAATTAATTTTTAA
>JAAAKG020203191.1:0-23322 GCA_010014905.2 Druon quercuslanigerum
TTATCGACCCTCACGTGCTCGGTCAATGCTATTTGAATGATCCTATTTTGTTAACGAATAATTCAATTAGGGTAAAAATTTTCAGAAAACTCAATTATTTCCTACTAAGCATTCTTATTGCTGGAAGCTGGGGCTTACACGAAATTCCCTTGATAAACGAACCGTTTGAAAATTGTCTAACGTTATTTTGATACCGATTAGCAAAAAAATGTATAACTTTTTTATTTAACAAAATAAATCAATTTTAAATTGCACATTATTTAAAGAACAGTTTGAAGGATATTGTGTTTAGTTTTTATCTTAGAATATAAAGAACTTTGTCTTTCGAAGCGAGTTGAAGTGAAAATATTTAGAAAATTTGCTGGTCTGAAAAATGAAGTTTTTTTGATTTTTTACAGATACGGTAAAAGATACAACTTTTTTGCCGGGAGAAGAAAGATGCACAATGAAATTTTCTACAAAGCGACGGTTTAAAAAGTTGAATTTTCGAAAACTGATTTTCAAGTCATCAGGGGCCAACTCGAGCGGCCTGAAGCGGCTAGGCAAATTTTATGCGTGGTTATAGAATCCGGAGTCTCAATGGTCAATAATAATATAATATTATGATATTTAACAGTGCATATTAATTATAATTTTATAATTTAATAGTATTTTATATTAATTTCACTCTTTCATATTCTTTGGCCGTGAGCGGCATTCTCTCAAATCACGACATGTCTATTTCTAAGGTCCGTGATTCGTCATTCCAATCAACACCGTTAACTGCATTTTAGGCCATTAATTAACATTCTTCATTTTACAGTTAAGGGTGCTTTCTCAAATCACGATAGCATTAAGTAAGCCATCCTTTAAGATACAATCAATGATTAAGTTAAAAACATAAAATAAAACAAGAATAATGAAAAGTAATATCAGAGATACTATAGGAACAACACCTGAGGGGACTTCCTGAAAGTTTCCGAATAGCCAAGAAACATATTCCTTTTATCCGGCGGCGTGAAAGGAAAAAATGGATCGAACACTACAACAGTGTTGAAGTTTGAGCACGTGCTCCTGGAAGGAAGGAAGACCCACGAAATCGAGTCTTCCCTGGCAGGGTGAACCAAAATAAGAGGGGACAGATGGTGACTAGAGGAGGTCGCTCGTTATAATCCTGTATTCTGTATATTTATGGATTGCTCTCGGCGACCTGACAAGTATTGTGGACATTGTAGCCACCGTCGATTGTCATTTTGTCTGTATCTACTGCTACTAGTAACTGTCTATGTGTCACATCCCCAGAGATTTGACTTTTGATATATCTTTAGTCCATAGTCACAGATTCATATTTCATTTACTAGAGAAAAAAGACTATCCTTTTTTGCACATTAATAAACTCGTTTTTTGACTTAAGTTAGTTGTTGTGCCAAAAGTCAGACACCTGAAAAAATAGCTTTTCTATGATTTTAAGAATCAAATTATTATAACTGATGTTCTTTCAGATAAAGAACATAACTTTTCATGAAAAATGTTAAAATTCAGAAGAGAACATTAATTATAACCATGTTTTTTGAAATTAAATATTTTCTGACGGCTTATTTTTTTCGGTAAAAAATTTTCTACAACTCTACTGTTTTCAATTTTTCAATTAAATTTTTCAATGGCTAAAATCGTTAGAACAATTTTTTTGTTATGAAAATGTTTTTAAACAAATAATTATATTTTAAGATTATTCAGTTGTTTTTTTTAATTGGAAACATTGAGATCTGTAGATAGTGTTATCCCAGAAAATAATAAGCCGCCGTTTATAAAAAGCGCAACCATTTTTTTGTAAATTGGTAAGAAGCGACAGTCAGAAAAAATTCAATTGGAACAAACATGGTAAAAGTAATGTTTTTTGTGAATTTTAACATTTTTCAGGAAAAATAATGTTTTTTATTTAAAACTTTATCCCGTGATCGAAATTTGAATATTTTGACTTCAAAATTAAATATGGCGGTTTTACATACAAAAATAGTGAAAAATGTTTTATTTTTTATTTTTATCATTTTATTTCAGACATAAAACGCGTTAATATCTTAAAACTTCTTTAACCATCGATGCACAAAATTCTTAAACTTTAACAGAAAATTTTTATATATGTGCTTTTTCTTTCAAAATGGCGGACAAAATGCAAAAATGTCCCAAAAACTGTTTTTTTTTCATCATGGTTATTTTTCTCAAAAACTTCAAAGTTTAAAAAAAAGTCCCAATAATTAAAAATGTCTTGAAATTGACCATAGAACACTACGAAATATTTTTAGACTTTTTAGAAAAAATTGTTGATTTTTCAATAAATCAAAAATTTGAAATTTGCAATAAAATTTTTCAAAAAATCTGAAAAAAATCAAGAATATTCTTTGACTAATTCTTAGACATTTTATTCATGGAAAATTTTGTATCAGAGCCTATAGTTTTTGGGAAATAATTGATCAAATTTCATGCGAACTCTTTTCAGCCGTTTTTAGGTTTTGGAAATTTACTTTTTTTTATTGACTATGGTACAAATTTTTCAAAAATAAAAATGTCTTAGAATCAGTTGATGAATATTTTTGACTTGTTTCAGATTGTTAAACAAATTTTTTTGCAAATTTCAAATTTTTGATTTCTTCAAAAATCAAATTTTTTTTTAAATATGAAAATATTTCATTGTGTTTTATGGTTAATTTTAAGACATTTTTAATCTATGGAACTTTTTTTTAAACTTTGAAGTTTTTAAGAAAAATAACGATGATGGAAGAAAACAGTTTTTGGGACATTTTGGCATTTTGTCCGCCATTGTGGAAGAAAAAGCACATATATAAAAATTTTCTGTTAAAGTTTAAGAACTTTGTGCACAGATGGTTAAAGAAATCTTAGGATATTAACGCGATTTATGTCTGAAAAAAATAATAAAAGTAAAAAATCAAACATTTTTCACTATTTTTGTATGCAAAAACCGCCATATTTAATTTTGAAGTCAAAATAATTGAATTTTGACCACGGATTCGAATTTATCTTACCCAAAAACATAGGAAATAGTACTTTTGATCTATTTATTGTTTTGTTATACCCATAAATTTTGCGGTGAAATTTATGTTATAAAATTGATTGCTTTGAGTTAAAACAAACCCGTGTTTCTTAACATAAAGATTTATTTTTTCTGTGCTGCAACTTCTGATCCAAGAACTTTTTAATATTTTTTACAGAAAAATCTTTTCTAAAGAAGTATAAAACTCAGTCTGAGGTACATGAACGGGAACCAAAATGATATAAAAACTGAAATCCTACTTTATTGAATAATAATTAGAAATTTTAATACTAAATAAAAGGAAAAAAAAGATAAAATCCTAACTCTCTTGGAAAGATAGATAAACTAAAGAGAAATTTGGTTATTGAAACTTTTACGAGAGTCTAGCAAATGTTTAAAAATTTATAAAATATTTTGTAAACAAATGAAAAATCTCTTGTTTCTAAAAACAAAATTTATGAATAAAATACCGCGTTTCTCAAGGAATGAATGGCCAATTATTTAGCAGTTACTTTTTCGTACGAATTGATAACATTTTATCATTATTTCAGCAAATTTAATTATTAAACGCATTATTTAGCTTTTTCCGCATTTAAGCTTTATTCTGTTAACGCAATCCACAGTTAATTGCGAATTTTCTAACTTTTATAGTCAATTTAATAATGAGCTACTATTGTTTTTATTAATTATAAACTAATTAGCGTAGTTGTACATGGTAATTCAAGAGAAACTAACCAATGGAAAACGCAAATTTTTATTTATAAGTACATTAGAGGAGAAAAATTTGTTTATAAAATTGTTAATAACAATAGCAATAGTGAATTGTTATCGACAAATCTAAAAAAGAGTGTAAAAATTTGTTATTAACTGTAGAATTACCTTAAAAAACAGTGTTACAATGGTAAACAGTGTTACAATGTTAAACATTAGCAAAATATTATATTTGTTAATTAGGTTTGTTTGAACAATTACAGAATGTTAAATTAAATGTAAATTTCAGATATCAAAGTATTTTAAAAATTTTGAATATGGATGAAATTCAGGGAATTCAGAATATTCAAGATGTCAATGAACTTAGGATTTTTGAGTGTTTAAGGAATTCAGCAATTTTCAACAATTCAGAGAATGTCAGGAATTCAGAATCTTCGAGAAATTGAGAATATTCTTAGATTTTAGGGAATGAGATAATTTAAGAGCGTTTAATGAATTTAGAGAAATGAAGAGGTTTAGAGAATTCAATTAATTCAGGGAATCTTTTGAATTTTTATTGTTCTAAATACAAAACTCTTAAATTTAAAAAAAGAAATTAAAATTTTTAATTTTAAGTTTTAAAAGTTACGAATTTTTAATTCCGAAGGCACATTTATCATTGCAAAATTTTTTATCAAATAAAATCCAAAAATTTCAGTTTTTAAATCTAACTTTAAAAATTACCCATCTATAAGTTGTAAAATTGATTGAGTGTAAAGTTTTATTGCTTAGTGGTGATATTATTTCAGGTTTAAATTAATCGATTAACTATTCACTGATTTGAGTTTTTTAACTATAAAATATAATTATAGATTTGTTGATGTCAATACCAGTGTATTGATGTTAATTTTTGTATGCAGATGACTGTTCATCAGGTTTCTGGTAAGTTCGATCTCACTTTATCGCACGTGATTTAATTTCTTTTTTTTCGCTCATTAATTAAAAATCTCGAGAAAGTGCGTTTTTAAAAATTGATTGATGGCTGGATTTGAACACACAACCTCCTCATTACATGTGAGGCACCAATTGCGCCAGTGCAGTCCATCAGTGAAAATGGTGGAACTTGTATTTTCTGCGTCTTATTAGTAATTTTTTTTCTAGATATTCGTATTTTAAAGCTAGTTTTTTTATTTTTAAAATATTTTTATTTGGATCAGTTATTAAAACAATTGCTCAAATTTTAACTGATGAACTGCGGTAGCAAAATTGGTAGTACACCTCACATGCAATAAGGAGGTTGTTGATTAAAGCCCAAATCGTAGTCAATTTTGCAGAACCTACTCTCTTGGGATTTTTAATTGACTTGTGAAACGAAAAAATAAAATAATTATCGATAAAGTAGGACCCTACTTATCAGCATAGCTAATAGAGTCATCTGAATTAAATATTTAAAATCGACTAACTGGTATTGGCCTCAAAAAATCGATCATTTAATGTCCAGTATAAATTTTAAATGCTTCAAAATATATTTCTAATTAAGGATTCTTGAATTTTAAACAATTCCAGATTTAAATAATTTAATTTTAAACATTTCAAGCAGTAAAGTATTCAAAAAGATTAAAACATTTTCAATTTGCAATTTTGAAACATTTAAAAACAGGAATGTTATGGAACTTTTATAATACTAGAAATAATTCCGCCTTTCTAATAAAATAAATCCATATGGCTAAAGACTCCACTTTCGCTCAAAGTTTAGTAATTGTATTTGTAATAGATTTATGCAATTTAAATATTTTAACTAAAGCTTATATCAGAAGTCAAAAAGGTTCAAGATTTCTTCTTAATGGCAAGTATTTTAAGTATTAAAAAAACGAAAAACTTATTACCCAAATTTCGCATGCATTCGAAACTTCCTTCTTCAAATAAATAAACGAAAAACGTGACTCGGAAAATTGAGAATAATAAAATCCCGAAGGAAAATCCGAAGTGGAAGGAGCAGCTGGCAGCATCTGAAGATATTGATCGATTTAAACTAAATTTACATACATGCACTACGCATGAGAATACGTAACTCACGGGGTGCTTGAGCATGAAATAAAGAAGAGAACGCGTTCCATACGCAAACCTCAAAGAATAGCTTATTTTAAAGCGATCACGGAACGCTTTTCATGCCTAGAGGATGATGGAATCGTTTTTCATTCAACCACGGGCGGTGAAAAATGATCGATCGGATTGAACGATTTCTCTCACCTTTCTATATCTGCTGTCTTTTCTTTTCTTTTTTTTTCTCTTCCTTTTTTTGCTTCTATTATGATTGCAAGGAACGTGAGTGCAATAAATAAAAATTTTGGTATCCAATACGCGGCACCTATTTTAGATTTAGAAAGGGCTACCGCTTGGAGAAGAAATCTGTCGAGCGATTATACCTGCGTGTGCAGGTAAAAAAAAATATAAAAAATATACTTGTAACGATCGTCGCCTCTGGATATGGATAAATGGGTTTGTATTCATTGGAAACGCCCCCACGATTCTTTGCCGATCTGGCTACGAATTACGCCTTATTGATTCTGTGGTGAATTATCCTTGAGATCCTTGCTGTCAGATCCAAACATTTTAATCGGTTTGATATTTATGATCGAAAAGGCTCGGCGGTATTTTTGAGGTAAGGTGCCGGCTCGAAGAATTGCGTGTTAATAGGATTTTAACAACTGGGGAAAAATATGATGGAATGTGAAGATGAAAGACCGATAGAGTTGGAGCAATTTTATTAAAGAGTAATTCTAAGACTTGTGCGGACGTTCCACGACCTTTAAAGTTTTTAAATTGAAAATATATTTTTCTGGTATGTAACCTCGAGTGCTAAACGCGGGTGGCCAAAGCACATCCTTTTCAATATTTCGTGATTTGTCTCTCATTTTTCGCTAACCAATTTTTTCTTTTAACTTTCCATTACTATTAAAAGACCAGTATTTTAATTTCTTGACGTTTTTAGGTCAAAATATATTGTACTTACAAGAAAATAGTTGCATTTATAATTAAAAAAGATTTTCTTCTGAAAGAGACGAATTTTAAATGGAAGAGTTCAATTTTATAGTAAAAAGGTCAAATGCATTAGAAAAAAAATTCAGACAAAAGAGTTGCGTTTAAAAACAAATACTGAAACGTTAAACAAGAAGAGAGTATTTTTCAAAATGAAATTTAATTTGTAACCAAATATTAAAAAAAAAATATTTTCAACCTAAAAAGGCGAACTTTCAACCACATGGTCGAATTTTCAATTAAAAAGTTTTTAATTTCAACCAAAAGCAGTTGAGTTTTTAATCAAATAGTTCAATTTTCAACTAAAGCGACGGTTTTTTTAGTAGACAGTTGAACTTTCAACTAAAAAAGGTAAATTCTCAAACAAAAACGATTACTTTTTTACTGTAAAAGACGAATTTAACTGTTGAATTTTTAAACTACAAAAATATTCGTTTTTAATCAAACATATGAATTTTTAACAAAATAATTAAACTTTGAACAAAATAATTGTATTTTTAAGCAGCTTTATGCATTTTCAACCAAAAATTTGATTTTCTATTAAAAAAGAATTTTTTTAGTCAAATCCATGAATTCTCAATAAAAAAGGTGAGTTTTGAAAGAAAGAATATTAATTTTTAGGTGAGTTTACCAAAGTATCATTCTCCATGTTAAGACCAATGGAAAAACCGAAAATGAAATAGTTAATTTTTTAGATAAAATTTTTTATTTTTAACAGGAAAACAAAGTTTGAACAAAGTACATGAATTTTCAACCAAACCGATGATTTTTCAAACCAAAAGGATTAATTGCGTACCTAAAAAGAAATTTTTACAAAATACATAAATTTTTTACTAAATAACTGAACTTTTAACTGACATAGAAGAAATTTTTTGAACAACAATGAAATACGTACATTAAAAAAAAATCAATTATCAAAAAAAAAAAAAAGAATTGGAACAAAAAAGTTAATGTTCAACCAAGAAAGGGGCATTTTCAAGAAAAAGTACTTCACTACCATTGTATGAATTTAGCAGTTGAACTCTAAATTAAAAAAATGAATAAAAAATAGTTGAATTTTCAACAAAATAGGTGAATTTTCAAGAAAAAAAAATATATTCTTTAGAAGATATTTGAATTTTCAACATGGCAAGTAGCATTTTAAACATAAATTTTTTTTTCAAACAAGAAAGATGTTAGAATTTTATTCAATTACCTAACCATTTACATCACAAAGATGAATCCTCAACTAGGAAAGTTAAATTTTCAACAAAAGTGTCGAATTAAAAAAAAATAAAAATAGTTAAATTTTTAACGAAAGGGAGAAATGTTTAGAAAATTCATTTTTAACGAAGTTGTACAACTTTTAACCAAGTAGTTTAATTATCGAATAAAAATATGATAAGAAAGTCAATTCTTAACAACAACCAAAAGTATTTAAACAGAAAAGTTAATTTTGAACCAAGAAAGGGACTTTTTACACAAAGAATACTTTACTACCATCAATTGAATTTAGCATTTGACCTCCAAACCAAAAAAATGAATAAAAAAATAATTGAATTTTGAATCAAATAGTTCAATTTTTAAGTAAAAAACAAAACAGTTTTTTAGAAGATATTTGAATTTTCAAAATTATAAGTCGAATTTGAAACAAAAAACTTTTTTAACCAAGAAAGATGTTAGAATTTTGATGAATTTTCTAACCTTTTAACTAACAAAGATAAATTTTTAACTAGAAAAATTAAATTTTCAACAAAAGTGTCGAATCTTAAAAAAATAAAAATAGTTAAATTTTCAGAAGGAAAAGTTAATTTGCATCGAAAAAAGCTAATTTTTAAAAAAATCGTTAAATTTTTAACCAAAGGGAGAAATGTTAAGTAAATTAATTTTTAAGGAAGTTGTAAAACTTTCAGCCAAGTAGTTGAATTTTCAAACAAAAAGATGAATTTATAACAAAACAATTGATTTTTCTACCAAAGAGATAAACTTACAACCAAAAATTACGTAGTTAATATTTCACCGAAGAAATATTTTAGTTTAAATAAAAAACAATTAAATTAAAATGAAAGAAGTCGAATTTTTAACAAATTAATGGAATCCTCAATCAAAATAGAATAATTTTCAATTAAACAGTCGCAGTGTTAAGAAAAGGTATGACATTTTTACTCATGTAGAGTAATTTTTAACTCAAAGAGACGAAGCTTTAACAAAAAAGTTAAATTGACTTAACTTTTAACGAAAAATAGTTGGATTTCCTTGACCTTGGGCGAAAAAGGGGAAGTTTATCCAAAACAGAAGATAAAGATAAATTTTTGAAAAGAAGAGGGATATAGGGCAATAGGTCAAATATTGTTTATATTTCAGTCTGCATCTTATGAATATAATGAAACTTGTTTAAATATACATATTAATACATTCCCAATTTATTTTTTTTGCAATTGCTTGAACTGCTTCCCACATAAATTCCCATACATTTTGCAATTTTTTCTTAATCCCATAATTTTCTTTGATTTTCCCTTTTTAACAGAATTTGCTGATTTTTTCCTGATTTCCAGCTTTTCCCTGACCCGTGGCCACCATGTAAACGTGTTAAGTAAAAATTTTGGTAACTCACGTTTTCGCCGAGAATATATTTTTAACTCACCTGAAACAAGAAACAAAATTCTAATTAGTTTTACTATATTGCACTTAGTCTTACGATTATGGTCAAACTTTTAGTCACGAAACAAACATATTTGCGAAATGAAATAGATTGAGAATTTGATGACATAACTCGTCCATATAACTCTATTCAAATAGTTTATTACTTCGCAGCTTTTGCAGGAGTTGAAGCGAAAATAATAAGGAGAAAGTTGAGTAATTAAAGCCGTAGAAACTTTATAAATAGTTGGCTCAATAGTTCTCCTTCAAAGGAGTAGCTTTTTTAATTATATTACTAGAGAAGTGAAAATTTGAAAATCTATAGTAGATTAAATATCAGCGATTTTCCGATTTAGTTTGTCTAATAACTAATTATTTAGTCTTTAAAAAGTGAAAAATCCGATATATTTTAATATTATATGTAACTCTAAAACTATATATCACCAATTTAAAGTTTCTGAAGCAAATAGGTTGATTTTCTAGTTTTCTGGCTCAGAATAAATTTATGAGGCAGGGAATTAGTGTAGAGGACCAAAAGGTCATACCAGGTCTTCAAAACAAAAATTTATTTCGCCGTCAGCCTCTATAATTATTTCTAGCAAAACAGACAGGAAGAAAGTGGAGAAAATTTCTTTTTGCAGTAAAGATTTCTCAACTCAATAAAAATGCCATATATTTTATAATGTATGATTTTTATTCCTATTTGTTTTCATATTTATATTCTTGCCTAATTCTTACTTAAAAGAACTAAAAAAAAAGGGTTCAAAGTTTGAAAAAAAGAAATCTGAACTCTTTAAAATGTGGATTATGGAAGCTAAGTCTTTAAAACAGTTTATAAAATAGAGGAAACAGATTAAAAATTGTTAGGTAGAATGCATTCTAAAAGGAAAATCAAAGTGAAATTAACAAAAAAAATTCAAATATTTAATTATTTAATTCATCCAAAACTATATTTTATCAAAACCCATCCAAATGGAATTGTAAAAAATATTGTATAGATGAAGAGTTTAAGCATATTTTAACTGATGAAGTTTTAATAAAACTATATATAATAAAATATTCTTTTAATTATTGAAGGACTGACTAGCTTTTAAGAAATTATAGTTTATCATCTTATATAAAAAATTTGCTTGAATTAAACTGTCAAATAACTTGATAAATTATTGAAAATATGAAACATGTTATTAGATTTGAAAGGTTACAATTTTTTCAACAATTTAGGTTTTGCATTTTTGTTTGGACTTTTTTTTTACCGAAAATTGAAATTTTAATACAAAAATTTATTCGATTTTGAAGGTTCGTAATTTACGGTCTTCAAGATTAATCGGTTATTTGACACTTATCTTTAGGAAATGAGTAAAATTATATTTTAAAGAAGATTAACAACTTTCTATAAATTTAAGGTTATTTTGGCATTTTAAATAGGAAGTCCGTGTTTTAAATAAAAATTAATTAGATTTTAAAGAAAATTAATCATTTTTGTACAATTGTAAGGAATTTAGTGAATATGATCCATTTCGGCGATTTTTTCCCTTTCAATACAGGTGAAAAATATTTCTTCTAATAAAGTTTCTATATGTTGTTCCTGCCATTTCTACTATTCAAAAGCTTTTTTAAAACAAATTATTATTTGGCCTCCATAAATATGAGTAAAAAAAGTTTACTTGTTTCCTGTAAGGACGATTTGTTGAGATTTGCTCTGGGTTGCAAAGATAGATGAATTTTCTTATTTGAGAATTTTAAGATTAACGAGTTAAATTTAATTTTTAATGCACAAATGTCATTTCGTCTACCGGAGAACTTAAAACTTATTTTGTTCAAAAAATATCTAAAACCTTACTTTCTATCTTAAGACATTCAAAGGTTCTAAGCCTTATTTATAGACCAAAATTTTTTAAAAACAACACTTCTATGGAAAGACAAATTTATTTCTTCGACTACTTTTAAAATAGTCAAAAATCGTCAATATTTCAAAGTTCTTTTTGATTTTAATTTTTGAAGGCTAAATAAAATAGAATATATCAACTTTCGTCAATTATAAAAAAATATTCTCTTTGTTTACCTTTTCTATTATTTTATACAATGTATACTATGAAATATGAACATTTTATTTTAATATAAATTTTAAGATTGTGCGGGAAAAAAATAATTTTGCTCCTTTTAGTTTATGGTTTCTTTAAAATTGGCTGAAAGTGCTTGGAAAAGAACAGAATTTGAATCAGAATTTTGTATAAATCCTGAAGAAGGAATATGCCATTCAATTTCCTCCATCCATTTGAATTATACTTCCTTAGTTATTTTTCTGACAGGCGGATTTTATGTCCTCCCTGGAACAGCAAAGAAATTGTCATCGTTTTTGAGAATTGGAAAACCAACGTCAATGTTTTATCGAATTCGCTTTTCTCAGGGGTTCGTCGACGTGAATTCGCGAGTTAGACGTATTCCTAGGATTGGCGTTGTCACGTAAGGCCATCGCCTTAAAAAGATAGGTAGCGTCGGAGCTGACGTTGAAATTGTGAACGAGGTAATAGAGTGGCGCATACGAGGTAAGAGAGTGGCGCACAGCTTCGAGTATGTATGAGCTTTTACGGTACAGGAGAGGACCGACTTCCAGTTATGACGAAATGATGGCGAACGTGTGTAGGAGGGTAATTCCAGAGATAAAAAGAGAAAACAAAATGTGATAAAAAATATAAAAAAACTAGTCAAAGTAGAAGATCGCGTTTCGAATCTCGCCTTATCTTAAATTTCATCTCGAGTTTTTTTCCTGAATCTTGTCTCGAATCTCGAATCTAGTCTTGAATCTCGACTATCATCTTGTGTAGACTCTCTTCTTAAATCTCGTTTTGAATATCGAATCTCGTCTTGAATATTGAATCTGGCCTTGAATGTCGAACCTCACCTTGTCTTGATTTTCGCCTAAACTCTCGCATTAAATCTCGAATCTTACCGTATCTCGAATCTCGTCTTAAATATTGAATCTCTTTTTGAATCTCAAATCTTTTGTTGAATATAGACTCTCATCTCGTCTTGTCTTTCTTCTTAACTCTCGTCTTGAAAGAAATGAATCTCATATTATCTTGAATCTCCTCTTGAGTCTTGAATCTTGTATTGAGTTTTAAATCTCGCATTGAATCACAAAATCCATCTGGATTCAAATTTAGTCTTGAATCTAGAATCTCACCTTGCCTCGACTCTCGCGTCAAATCTCGTCTTGAATCTTGAATCTCGTCTTGATTCTTGAATCTCACATTGAACCTCGAATTCCGCCTCGATTCTTATCTCCCCTTGAATAAAAAATATCGCCATAAGTCTTGAATTTCGTCTTGAATCTCAAATCTTGTCTCGATTATTGTCTTTAAACCCGAATATCATCTCAATTCTACAATATTTTCTCGGTTTTTTATTTTAACGTCTCTTCTCGAGTATTTGCCCCTAAACTATATGGATTTCACACTGGGCCTACAAAGCCCTAAAAATGAGTGAAAAAACTAAAAGGAAAACAATGTATAAATTGTCAAAAAAAATAGATAAATGGAGTTAGGAATGTGTGTGATGTGGCGGTCAACTAAGAAACTCCGCCTCAGTAGTTCCGATGAAATGCGATAACAATACCCGCGAGACTCTAGTCCGTTTCGCAAACTTAATTTCGACCTGTCACCCATGAAGTTCCCTAACGTGTATGTAGAGGGTGGACAATTGTCAAGCATTGTACCGCGGAAAACCCCTGGGATCAAATTATTCTCCGGGACCCCGTTATGTCTCCCTCTTGACACTAAATGGAAAGTACATTTGCAAAAGAAAAGTAGAGGGACATTTCCTAGGGGTAATAATCTTTTTTGTCAAGGGGTTTTATTATTTATTGGCGACTATAATGCTGATTTACGATTTAAGAGCATTCTGCTCGATATTTTCACATTATTATTTTGTTAGTTTAACAGCGTAGCCGCAAAACTTGAATTTCAAAATGACCGGACTTTTTCCTAATTTCTTATTTCCCCTGATTTTTATAATGTAAGGGCTACCATTATCATCTGGTAACATTTTTTAAGATACATCATGCAATTTTCTATGAATGGAATAAGACCATTAGAAATTTTTTAATTCCTAATTTGTTATTCTCATAGCCTACTCTACTTGAGAAAGTAAAAAAAAAGTAACCAAAAGGGACTTATTTTTGACTTGAAAAATCACTTAAAGTTAAACTCAAATGGATTAGAACAAAAAAATGTGATACAAAAAACTCTTTCGACTTCATTAAAGTTAGATTGAATTTAGAGAATTACAAAATAAATCAAATGAATAGAAAAGATTATAAAAAATGCATTTAATTTAGTAAGTTTGAGAGGATTCAAAAAAGTTCAAGAGAATTTAAAAGAATTTAATTAAATGCTTAAGAATTGCAGGTCAGTTAAAAACTTTAACTAAATTACACAAAAGAGTTCAATTCACTAAGTAATTCTACATGAATTAAAAAAAATTTAATTTAATTGTAGGACATTAAAAAAATTAAAAAATTCCATTGATTTCAGTAAAATTGGAACAAATTTAGAATAATTTAAGGGAACTAAAAACAACTCGATGAATTTCACAAAAATTTAAAGTGAACAAAAAAATTCAAGCATGAAAAAAGTTGAAGTAAATTTTAAAAAATTCAAGTAAATTCCAAACATTTTAAAAATATAGCAAAATGCGTTGATTTTAGTAGGTTTAAACCTAATTTGAAAAAATGTAAGGAAATTTAAAAAAATTTATGAATAAATTGATAGGAAAACACTGATCGAATTAAAAATTAAAAATGATTTATTTTTTTATTGCTAAATTAATAAAAGAAAAACGTTATAAAAAATAAATATCTATAAATAAATATTTATGTATATATAAATAAAATAATGAATCAGAATTTAGAAGAAGTAAGGCTGAATTCATAGGAAATCACGGTGAATTTCAAAAAAAATTTAATGAATTGCAAACAGTATTTGAGAATCTCTTTACATCTTGGAATGATTTCGAAATCCATTACTTCTTGTTTATACATTTTTTTAATACATTAAAATATTTTAAAATCTCGGAAAATTCTATAAACCTTTATAACAATTCATAAAATCCTTAAAGGATTATGTAAATACCTTGGGAACTTTTAAAATAGTTAATCTTTAAAAATATCTTGATAATTTCTTGAAAATGCATTGCAATGGTTTAACATTACCTCAAATATTTTAGATCCTTCGAAATCCCTTGAAATAAATAAAATCATTCAAAAATTCTCTAAATAATTTCAAATTCCTTAAAATTGTTTAACAGCCCTTGATAATTTGTAAAGCTCTTGAAAATCCCTCTAGAATGTTTTATAATATAGAAAAATATTTTTTCTCCTTTAAAATATTTTTAAATTTTATGAAACTCTTCATAATGACTTAGAGTTTTTGCATATTTGAAGGAAATTAAAAAAATGCACTAAGGTATTAAAAGTTTTTTGAAATACCTTAAAAAATTGTAAAGCCCTTGAAAATTTCCTTAGAGTTTTAAAATATCCTAAAATTTTTCAAATCCTTTGGTATGCCTTAAAATTATTGAAATCTATAACGAAATTCCTTGAAATCTTTTAAAATACGCTAAAATATTTATAAGGAATGGAAGAAAATTAAAAAATAAGTAGAAACATTAATTAAAATGTATTTAACCCATGGGTAAATTTATTGAATGAAAAGTTATTTGAAAAAAAGTTAATAAAAGGACTAAGTGGTAGTTCTAATAATTCTTGACAATTACTTAAAGTGCTTATTACAGAAATTCTCCAACTGCCGACATTTTTTTTCAAAATCCTTGACCTTACCCTGACCTGAGTTCACCCTGTTTAACTAAGATTTCCATGTATAAAATGATGAGTAAATTTTCAAATAGAATAATTTCTTTTTTCATTTTTCAAAATTTAGTTTGATCTACTTCCAGGATTGATAAATACGTTATTATTCGCAAATTCAATAATAAAATTGTAGAAAAATATGAAAGTGGAGAACAAAACGCGAGTTTTGTAATTCTAACTGAGAGGAAACCTACTTTAAGGACAAAGCGGATTACTTAAGACTAAAATTCAACACGTACAATCTGGAGAATATCTGCACATACCACCTGACGCGACGTGAGCCAGACAAAGTCGACATACGGTTTGCGCTGGTTGTGAATCCGCACAAAAAATAAGGAGTGAAAGAAGCCATTCTGTCTCCTAAATTCTAAGGAACCCTCTCTAACGTGTGCCACCCTCCTTAAGAGGGTGGAAGTGGGAGAACTAACCACAAGGGTAAATCTCCTTACGCTCGTTCCATCCTCTAGTCTAGTTAGACGTACTCCCACGACGGGACAGCGCTCTCATTCATATTCATATTTCTACTAACATTTGTGTTTTGTATTCTCAAATACTAGGTTATCCGGGCTGTGTAATGCGTATCCATTCGTGCACGGAAAAAATATGGAACTGTAATATCCCATTAGAAATGCAGGAATCATGATCCCAATTTAAATTTAATATTAAAAGCAAATTAGTAACAATAAATTCTCACTTTAGTTGTACATATGACCCAAACAGATTGCAACTATCTTGTACTGTGTTTAGAAACAAATATGCCATTTATGAGATCATTTATTTCCAAAATAGTTAGATGACTCCGCGCCTCCCAGCTTGGGAAGGAATCAGTCCCATGCTCGGCAAAACAGGGTCGCCTCGCTGAGCGAGGGAGTATGCTATAGTATAGTATACTATAGTGGCAGATGCAGCCGACGCTCGCTATTAGCAATAAAAGCATACGAATTGTGGACTGCCAAGCGCCTGCAGTAGGAGTGCGCAGCTCTTAAATAACGATGGTAGATGTTTCTGCCGAGCATGGGACCGAATCAGTCCCATAGCGCGGAGAGAGTGGCTACTACAGTCAGTTAGATCGGCGCGGTCCGTCTTTTGTTATTTGTTCGTCCTATGTGAAACACTTTTCTATTCTTACAAATTTTTGGTAATAATAAGTTTCGAAACTAGACAACTATTTGTTTCCATATTTTTTCCGTGTGCTCTAACAGCGCAGAGTGCGATGAAATAAACAAAAAAACAAAGTTTAAATAACTTGTGAAATCCCATTTTTTCCGATGTGGCAATGTTTGCTGGTTTAAACATTTATGTTAATGTTAATAGCGAAAAAAACTCGAGTTTCTTCATTTGCACTTTTATTTTTGTTGAATAGGGGGAGGCCGGGGTTAGGCGAACCTCTGGGCTAAGCGCGCACGTGAAAACTCGCATAATCGCGTGTAAATGAGCCTTAAGAAACCTGTGATTTTGAAAAAATTCCATGCCTTTCGGGATGAAACAATATATTCTACAGTAGGAAATGCTTCTGACGTTAATTAACGTTTGAGGTCGATTAACATTTTCTACTTACGGATTTTCAAATCGTTCAATTTTGGGTATTTTTTTGGGTATCAAAAAAAAAAAAAAAATGACACTGAGAACTGAGCGCGCACTTTTTTCACGGGAGCTAAGCGTGCACCTGGTGTGGGCGCTACGAAGCTCTGACGAATTTTCATGTGCCCGACTGCATTAGAAATACAGAATTTACGTCCATTCGCGTCAACCAGAAAATCTCTTTTTCCCCTGGTACCAGAAAAAGTTGTAGCAGTGTACCTTAGGGCGACCAAAATAAAAAAAGATTTCTAATTTTCGCTCACCTCGAAGCCCTTAAAATAGAATTTTGAGAAAAAAATGGAAACCTTAGACTCGAACCTCAAAATGATAGAACGCGCGCTAAGTCCCACGCCTTTTTCTGGACGACTCTGGAGTTCATATCAATTTTATCATATATCAACTTAAATTTTTCTCATAGACAATCGCGTCGATATATAACATTTTAGTTGAAATATCACTCCTTCAAGCTATGTCCGTCCTTTCTTTATAACTTCATTTTGTTATTTAAAATTGACGATACATTTTTCCTGTATTCAGCATCTTTCTGGTGATGTTAATGGTTATAAATAACTAAATTTAACAAATAGTCCACATTCTTGTAATGAAAGAATGATATACTTTATCATAAAAGTTTATCAACTGATATTTGTTAATAATTTCATTAAAAAATTACAAAGAACTATTCCCCTGAATGATCTCTTTTGTAATATTCAGTAATACAAATTTGACATTTTATATTGTTAAACAATTTTCTAAAAAATTCTACAAACAAATGCCTAGTACTAACGTTTAAAGGTAGAAAAAATAAGCTTTTCCTCTTAAATTTGAAGACTTTATTTTACCAATGATGTTTCTTTTTAATTTTGTAATTCTATAAAAAAAATCTAGTATCGATGCGTAAAGACAGAAACAAATCGCTTTTTAGCTTATTTTGCCTCAAGTTATTTTTACATAAGTAAATAAAAAATTAAAAAAAGGGCCATTTTTTTCTACCTGTAAACGTCAACACTACCAATTTGTTTGCAGAATTTGCCGGAAATTTTTCTCAAAATATGGAATCATAAGTTTTCATCACTAAACATTATTGATGACATCATTTAAGGAAAATTATGAGAACAGCCGTTTCTTTATACCATTAAATGTCCACACTGGGCATTTGTTTGTAAAATTTGTTTATAAAATCAATTCAAAATATTGGATTACAGATTTTCATCAGTAACCATTAATGTCAATATTATTTTACAAAATTAAGACATAGAAACATAGGATTACACTGTCAATACAAATAAAAAAAAGACGAAAAAAAAAATTTTTGTCGCTATTTGCACTAAAATAAACGTTTGAACTAGAAAAATTTTTTAAAAATTGGAAAACACCTTCTCAAAAATACATTCTTCATTTTTTTCTGACAAAGAAATCCAAGATTAATCAAACATTTAAGAAAACGAGTTTTCCGTTCACAAATGTCTGAATAATGCATTTCTTCATTAAGTCAAATACATTATAAAATTCATGAACTAATTATTATTGTTGCTGAAATTATCAGAAAGGTCCCCACTGAAATAAATAACATAAAAATAATGCATTTTTCCGTCGATAAATGTCCAAATAATGCAATTTTTTATTAAATTTGCATCAGAAACCAAATTTCTGAACTTATTATGGACGTTTGTAAAACTATCTTAAATACCTCAATTAAAAGGACATGCATTGAAAAAGAAGAGTTTACCATTGACAAATACCCGAATAATGCATTTTTTTATCATATTTCTTAAAAAACAATAAAATTTATTCCTCAAAATGAATGAAAATAATTTAAAATTTTCTCAGGAATTGATCAGTAAAGTGTGTAATATTTTCTAAATGTTTCAAGATTAAAATTTTTTTAAATTTTTTAAAGCTTTTTCATTAATATTTTTATTTCCCAATTACAATAAAATTTTATAATTTTGAGGGCTTTAATTTAAACAAAGAAAAACGTAGTCAAGAAAATAAAAATAATTAAATTCAAGACTTAAAAATTAAACAATGTCACAATCTTTTTGTAAAATTAAGCTATTCAAAATGTAGAATTGCTTTAACAAGTTTGTTAAAACTAAGACAAGAATAAGGAAAATTACTGGTTAAAATATAAATTTTATGTCATTTCACAGTTTTTGTGCCGAGGCCTAGAAAATATCTCCACAAGTTCTTTTATTTAAGCACCTTTGATCAAAAGTCCTTACTGAATTGAAATTTCTTCATCGATTTGAAATTTATAATAATTTTTCAAAATTTAAAGGATGAGGTTCACAACCTTTATGAAATTATTGATAAAATCCGAGAAATATTTAGATTGTCAATTGTAGCTCACTTCAAACAGACACTGAAACAGATTAGCAGATTTTTGTAGAGTAACTTTCGCTGTCTCAATGATCAAAGACTGATTCTATTGTTTTAACAACTCTATCTCTCCTTGGGGTTTTCCATAGAATCTGGAATTATTGAATAAAAATCTGCTTACAAACCAAAATAACCTTATAAATCCCTAAGGAAAAAATCAAACAAGTAGATTTGTATATCATTTGTCCAAATAAAATTTTTAATTTGGATTTTATTCTAATTTAAATTTCTTAAATATTAACAAAGCCAGCTTTTCAACGTCAGAATTGTATAAAACCAATCAACAATAAATTCATTTCAGTCAATTTGATAATTTATTATAAAGTTTAGATGAATTTTCGTATTGATTACAGGTTGAGTAAAATCCTTAAAAATTGAAAGATCCATTATTTTCAAGTTTAAAATCTCCGCTCCATTCAGGTTTTCATGATTATCTGATAAAATTTTCATGAGTTTCATTCCACATAAACTAAATGTGAATCAGCTGAATAGAGAAAAACTTAGACGTAAGCCTTTCACACTCGAAGCTAGTTTGGTGAATTTACGTGCGTGTCGATATTCATAGGTTTGTCGGTATGAATGTTGGATGGTGAATGCGATGGTGCATATGCAAGTTGGCGGTCATGGAGGTGGCAGCGGTGGTATATCCGAGTTAATAATGCCCTAGCCAATAGCCAATATTATCAGGATATATACGCGGAACCCATATGTATAGCGGTACTCGAAATTATTACCTATGTTTTCACATATACTACCTATCGCATATATACGAGGGGTGGGGGGAGGGGGGGGGCGATTCTACAGCGCGTTACGCACATCAAAGGAAAACCAATACGATCCTTTATCTCAAAGAGGGATATCCTGCAAATTCCCCTTTGGCCGCATATCTATTTGTTGTATTGATCAACATAACTAGCTAATTATTATTTTTCCATTTTGTACATAAAATATTATTTATTCTAAAATAATACTATAGAAACATTATTTGAGTCGTTCAAATCTCCCGCGCATATAATTTTTATATCCTAATCCCTGTCCTCTCTTCTACTTTCCCTCCCCAAGAAATAATGCATCTCTTCATACTTCCACTACTTCCCTCACTCTCTCACTACTCAACGTATCATCACTTTCCATACTATCCCTCCTATCACTTCACCGCCAGACCCACTCTTCCCTACTCCGTCCTTTATCATTTCTCTTTCCCTCCTTCCAGCCTTTACTCCTTTGCATATCCGTAATAACTCTCCTCACACGTCCTCTAATTCTCTCCCTACTCCTAATATTCTTCGCCTTACTTCTCACTCCTTTACTCACCTAATCATCACTTTCCTTAGTATACTTCTCATCACTTCTCTGCCAGCCCCACCCTTTCGTACTCCCTCATTTATCACTTCTTTTCATCTCCTTTCACGCCCATTATTATTCAAAAATATCTTCTACCCCTCCTCTTACTCCCCTTATTCCACTCCCTTCTCCAAATATCCGCCAAATTACTTCTAACTCCTTAACTCTCCCGATCACCACTTGCTATACTATCCCTCGCATCACTTCTCCGCCAGCCTGCACCCATCCCTACTCTATCATTTATCACTTCAATTCCTCTCCTTCCACGCCCCGGAATAGTCGCATATCCCTACCACCCCACCTCTCACTTACCCTAATTCACTACCTACTCATTTTCTTCGCCTTACTTCTTACTAATTTATTCAATCTATCATCACTTCCCATACTATCCCTCTCATCACATCTTTTTCAGCCCCACCCTGCCCGACTCCATTATTTATCAATTCTGACCCTCTCCTTCCAGGCCCTTAATTATTTGTATATCCCTAAAACCCTTCCTCTTACTTTCCTTAATTTCCTTCCTTTTTCTAATATTATTCGCCTCACTTTTCACTCCTTTACTCACCTTATTATCACTTCCCAAACTATCCTCTTAATCACTTATCCGCTAGTCGCATCACCTCAAACCTAAAATCATTCACACATTTCGCTTACCCTTCCTTCGTTATCCGCCCATTACTATACATTCCGACCCCTCATTTGCACTACTTCCCCAGTTTCCAATCCCTTCACTTACACTAACAGGGTTCCGGTTGTCTAGAAAGTTTAAAAAAAATCACATTAATCGCATGTAAATACAAAGAAAGTCACGTGGCGTTTCGATAAAAGTCGACAAAAAGTCGCATCAAAGTTTTAATGACAATAAAACAAGTAGTATCTGAGAGAGAAAGACTGAAATAATAATTGTATTTCGGTAGGAATATACAGTAAATAATTCTCATTGACTTTTAAATATTCCTTTAGCAAAGATAAGTTTTTAAACTGAAATTTTTTTTAACAATAATAGTTATTCTGCCTGAAAGATTCGGAATTTTGGTTCTAAACATTTCTTTCTAAATTATGAAACTTGCCACCTTATGAATCTTTTAGATTTCTTATCCCAAAATGCTTTTAAAATACGAGAAATGGGGTTATTTTACGAACAAATATAATAATTAGGGGGAAAAATCTGTCAAATAAAATTTATATAGATATAATATTATATTTAATATAAAATGCTTTAAATTCCTAAAATTTGAAAGTGAAAATATATTAAGAGCCGAATTATCGACTTTTAAACCTAACAAGAAGAATTTTAAACCAAGAAAGGTGATTTTTCAATGAAATAGGTAAATATACAAAAATAATTACTTTTACCATGCAGTAGCATTTACAAACAAATATGAAACTTAAAGCAAACAGGACAAATTACAAAAAAAATAATTAAATTTGTAGGCAAATATTTGGGTATTTAAAACCAAAAGATCAATTTTTAACTTAATAGTTGAGTATTGAGACAAAAGAGTTTAAACTTTAACCAAATATAGTTCAATTTTTTATTTATAAACAAGATTTTTTTAAATTGAAATTTAAACAGATGAATTTCAAATCAAGATACACATTTTTTAAAGTCAATGGTGAAACTTTTTCTAATAGTTCTATTTTGAATCCAAATAGACACATTTTTTTAAACAGTACAATTTTTATAAAAAAATTAACATTTAATCAAGAAAGATAAATTTCAAGAAAAAAGTTGGATTTTCAAGCCAAAAAGACTAGTTTCTTATGAGACTGTCAAATTTTCAACCACGAAAGTTGATTTTTTAACTAATACATCGTCTTCAACCAAGAAGAATGAAATTTTATCCAAATATTTGAATTGTAACAACATAAAAATCACTTTAAACTAAATAGATGCATTTACAATTAAATAGTTGAACTTTCAATTGGAAGAAACAAATATTGAGTAGTACAGTACATTTTTTTAATAAAATGGTTGTGATGGTTAATTTTCAACCAGAATATATGAAATTTCAAAGAAAAAGATAACTTTTCTAGAATAAAAGAGTAACTGTCAATTCAAAAGAATGAATTTTCTATCCAAAAAAGAGAATGCTGATGAACAAAACAGTTGAGTTTTCGACTAAAAAAGATGAATTTTGGAACAAAATAATTAAGTTTTTCAGAAAATAGTGTAAATAATAAAAAATGACTTTTAACAAAAAATAATTTAACTTTTTTTAGTATATTCTAATATACGAAAAAACAAGAAATATGGGAGAAGTTTCTTGAAAACAAGGGAAATACAAGAAAAAAGTAGGAATAGAGGATATCAGAGACTTTCGTTTGATTCGAAATAATCGATTTCAAACGTTTTTAAACTGAAAATTTCCTTCTATAAACCATTAAATTAAAAAAATATATTACTTTGAATACTGATTCGCGAATTTAAAAATGGTTTAATTCCAAAAGTCAATAACTTTAATTAATTAATTGTAACTGTATTAATTTTAATTGAAATTGAAACTAACTATAGAGAAATTATGAGAAAAATAGAATGAAGTCGATAAGTCGCACTTTTTTAAAGCCGACAAAGCGTTTGATCCGAGCTCTTTCCTCATTTTCCCACCCGGGAAAAAAGTACGACAGAGAGACAGACGGACACTCAACCGATAGTGTGCGCGGCTATGAAAGAATTTAAATAATTGAGGCGCCGGATGCAAAAAGGAGATATAGAATTATTTTGCTGGAGTAGGGAGGCCCCTAAGCTCCTGAAAATGAAGTCTTGAATTTT